>JANHFO010003415.1:44186-64765 GCA_032468095.1 Pareas carinatus
CACTGCGTCCTCCGATTGGCCCAGCACAGGTTGGCTCCTCCCCTTTCACTAAAACCTAAATAACTCCCAAAATTAAATTTTTTAGCGATTAATAATAGTTGCATTTTGGTACAGGATTGGAATCCAAGGTATGTAGGAATTTTCTGTACTGTAGCTTCTATGGTTTCTGAGAAATAGCGGTGAGTAAGACGTCAGTGAGTGGGAAATGAGTGGATTTTTCACAAATATATATATAGATTTATTTCTTATACTTAAATTTCTTTATTTTGCATATGTTCAATAAGACCTATTTATTTATATGTAAAAGTTAGAATAAAATTTCTTTACTTGCCTTTTCTTGCTTTTGAATGTTATGAGTTTAATTAAGAAAGATGAAATACTATTCAATTTTAAAGAGAAGGATAGTATTGCTCAGATTGGGAAAGTAAAATATATTTCTTTTTTTACTGAAATCTAAGCAACTATTTAACAGTGATTCAGTGTGAACTACATATACAGTAATGCTAACTGCAAGCAGATATTAGGTTCAAAATCCTCAACTGGGCTTTTCTCCATATCAGATGATTTCCTGATAGAGCAGCCTTTTCTCTCAAAATTATAATTCTGAACTCAGTTACAGATCTATTCAGTTGTTTCATTATGAGATTTGTGGGGTGCTCCAAAGTCCAGAGATCGGCCTGCAAGCCAAACTGGAGACTTCCTGGTACCACACGAATGCGTGGAGATCACTCCGTGGGGTCCTGGGAAGCCTCCAGTTCGGCTTGCAGGCCGATCTCCGAACTTTGAGCACCCCGCAGAGCGATCTTCCGTGCTTTTTGGGTGTATTCGCTCCATAAGACGCATACACTTCCCCCCCACTTTTTTGGGGGGAGAAAGTGCGTCTTATGTTGTGAAAAATATGGTATATAGACCTCTTTTACTTGATTGTGCACTTGGATGGCCTTTTTCAAGAATAGGATAAGAATAGTGCAAGCTCTTCTTGATCTCACAGCTGCTTTAAGATAGGTAATCAATCATGCTATCCTTCTGTACCACCTCTGTGAGTTGTGGGTGGCTAGTATGGTGCTGTGTTGGTTATCTTTCTTCATCTGTGGCTGATTTCAGTAAACGGAACATAACATAATACAAACACAAGCTACATTAAACTAATAATATAAGAAACATAAAAAAACACCTCTTCCTTCTAACCTAAACCCCTCTTTTATCCAGCCTCTTCATATATATCCTCTATTTATTAAATTTATAATAAACCAACCGTCCAAAAAAATATATTATGTATTCACACTTGTTTTAGATTACCTTCATAATCAAGAATAATTTCATTCCATCCACATTCTAAACATATTGAGTAACCATATTATAATCAAGACTTGGTCAAAAAACAGAACACAACATATCACAAACACAAGCTACATTAAACTAGTAATATAAAAAACAAGAGAAAAAAACACCCCTGTTCATCCAACCCTCAACTCTTATAACAAAGATCAAAGCATATATATTCAAACTTCTTTTAGATTACCTTCATATCATACCTTTCATTCGCATTCTAAACATATTGAGTAACTAATATCACAATCAAAACTTGGTCCCCAGTATCTTATTTAGAACCATTTTTTCCAGTTTTATAAACTTCAGTCATATTCTTAAAACATTAAGTAAGCCAAGTAATAGTCACAACACAGTTCCCAATATTTTAGTTAAAAACTCCATCTATCTTATTCACCATACTTTACCTTCATTAACATTCTAAACACATTAAGTCAAATTCTTAAACATTAAGTATCCTAGTCCCCCTCATGTCAAACCAAATCTTTTAAAAACATTCAATAACTCTAACACAATGAGTAACCTTAAACCAAATATCTTATATAAAAGCTATTTTCTCCAATTTTAAAAATTTCAATCACCTTCTAGAAACATTAAATACCTCAAATAATAACTATTGCATCAAAGAAAGGAAAAAACAACAAGAAATACTACCAGTTAATATACTTTGATGATAACAGGAAATCCTTTTCCCCTCAGTTCCCAGCTTATCCCTCTCCCCTCTTCCAATCTTCCATCAGTAGGTTAGGATTGCCACATCTCTTAGTCCATCTGAAGCACCTCAAGGAAGGAGTAAGAAACCAAAAATCAACCTGGTAATTCTTGCCAGTCTGTGATGACATTAACATAAGCTGAGCTGCCGTTCCTCTTGCAAACCTTTCTGAGCCATTTCCCCTTAGGGGAAATTCTGTTGATGCATGCTGCATTTCAAAAGTTTTGTCCTTCATTTCATTCCCTGTGACCAAAATTTCATCTAAATCCAAAACAATCTGAATTAATTTTTCTCCCAGCTTGCCAGACTCAGCTGCCTCAGATTTCATCGTAACGTCCTCACTTGCATCTTCAGCCAGTGAAAGTATTTCCCTTTGAGAAATTTCTTCAATTGCCTCCCGAACTGCCGCTCTGATAAACTCCTTATAAGAATCCACCGTCCCACAAAACAATAAGCATTCCCCACCTCAGTTTATCCTCACTGTTGTTAGAGAATCTATTCTCCAACGTATAGAGCCAAGATGTTCAAAAGTCTTTATTCCATTCCTACCCTTAACATACAATCAGTTACACTGGCTGATGTTCACGCTGTTTGGAGAAATACTAGATATATCTTCCATCATTAATATTGGGAAAAAGAAATTGAAGAGATTGTCACGAGGTTTGGAGTGAATTTCTGAGGTACACAATAAAGGGAAGGTTCTCCCAAAGCCTTTGTACATCTTCACTTCAATAAAAAGGTAGGCGTCTCTAACTAGGTGCTTGGCTGCCACAGGTGGGAAAGGTGGCCATGGAGATAAGTAAATGGATAATTCTAGGACTTGAAATTCACACATTTTAAAGTTGCTAAGTTTGAAAACATTGCTCTAGAGTGGTACAGTATATAGAAATACAAACTTAAACATGGTACCTTATGATATTATCATGGGTCCAGCACCACTTTTGATACGAGCATAAGAGGTCAATAGCAAACACATATTGCCATGTAGTCTCTTTCAGGTCTTCTCCATATTTTTCACTCAGTTGAAATTCCATTTGTGGACACAACTGTATTGCCCAAAGTAGACTGGAGATCATCATGCTAATATCTACTGGTGAATTCTAAGGGAAAAGAAGACAATAAAAGCATGATTTAGCTTAAATTAAATTTCTATGACAGAAAAAAAAATATAAGATCAGAGCCACATTTGATTTTTGTACTTTTGAGAAATTCTGACCTCAGGAGTGAAAAAAGAAATGCTTGCGCTTTCTTTGTGAAACATAAAAATCCCCCAACAAATAATAATACAGAGGAAACCCTGTAAAAAAGTATACTAAGTACTATAGGGATAACTGCATTGTCAAATGTCAAACCTGCACTTCTAATTTAGGGGATAACTCTATTCATGTTGCTTTTTAGAATCCAGCATTTGAGCAACAGACAATCAAAGAAGTATGCAACATTGCCCTTTATATCTTAAAAAGAAAAATCAAATGTGGCTCTGATCTTATACAAGCACTAAGCAATCAAGGTAGAGCCTGTCCTTTCATTGCACATAAAGAAAACATCAAATATTTGTACCTCTTCCCAACTGAGGTAGGTTTTCAGGCATTTCAACACATCTCCCTTTGCACGCTGTCTAGCTACTAATTGGATTGCTTTGTTGATCACACTTTCAGAGGAGAATACTTCACTCCATATGTTTGCAATAAACAATATCAACTGGTCAGATCTCGGGAAATCTGGAAGGGAGAAAGCAAAATTAAAGCAAAAGGAAAAAACTGACTTTCCAATTGGGCAGGGGCAAATCTCATGATTATCAGGCGGAAGAAAGGTAGGAAACTTTTCCAAACTAGTAGTTTGCAATTCGAGCAGGATCACAAACTGTTCCTGGCTGAAAAAATATGATTAGGGGTTGAGAATGTTTCAAATGAATGCCAGTTAAATGTTCTAAAGCAGTAAACTGAATGCTTGTGAGGGATAGAGGGTTATTCACAGGAGTTTTTTAGTTCTCTCTCTTTCTCTAACTGCAATAGTTATCTAACTTGTTATGCTTCTGAATCTTCTAGATATGTGGTAGCTTATAACAACAAGTAAACCCCAAGTTATACTATACCTTCCTTAAGTAGAGTGTAGCAGAAGAGACGTGCCTTTTCTAAGTCTCCAAGCTGATGGCATATTCCAACATAGACCCTGCAGAGGGACTGAATATAATTGTGGCCCAAGGAGATCTTCTGCTTTTTCAGCTTACTTAGAATAAGCTGTAAAGCTGGCTCAGCCAAGGACTACAAATGCAAAATGATATTTACTTTTAAATGTATTTCAAAAAGGATCAATATAATGAGAAATCAATCGTAAAATGAACAGACACAACAATGATCTTCAGAACCAGCAATTTATCAATACAAGAACAAGCATAGCTTCAATGCTGAGAAAAGATTCATCTACTCTGCACTGTCCTTTTGAATCTCTCACTAAATACAATACAGAAGAATCTATTGCTTGGAATTTTTCCTGCCTTTTTACTTAGATCCAACATCAACTGTGCGAGAGCTATCTATGGCTATGTAAGGGTCTTAAATAAGCAGAATCACTAATTGACAAGGTTCAAAGTTATACCTTTTATATTGCCGGAGGCAGCTTTAAAAACCATCGATTCGTGGAAAGACATCATCCATAAAAGTCAGGTGGCACTGAATCCGTAAAATATCTGACACTACTGTAATTTTCACTATAGTTTACGGGGAACTGCATCTTTTTCTTGAGTCAGTTTAGGTCATCAATTATTTCCTTTCAGGAATTGGTTAATAACTCTCTGAAAATTGCTACTTTTAAAAATTCAGTTATAAAATGTTTTTTGAATGATTGACCAAGATATTATTTATACAGGGAGGTCTGATAGGCTGAGCTAGGTAACAATTCAACAAAAGTTGGTTCCTAGCTAGTCAACTGGTGTCCTTATTCTACTGACAAATTGTGCCACTGTTCGACCCTTTAAAACAGAGGTCTCCAATCATGGTCCCTTTAAGGCTTGTGGATTTCAACTCCCAGAATTCTGGGAGTTGAAGTCCACAAGCCTTAATGGGACCAAGGTTGGAGACCTCTGCTTTAAAACATTTATCTGCAGCCCTCAAAATTATGGCAAACAACTGAGAAATGATGCTGTGACTTCCCAAAGGGAAATATATATATATATATATATATGCTGTGCAAACCTTAATTCAAGCTCAAAATCAAGGCACCTAAAAATACCCCAAGTCATCAAAATGATTCCCCTGAAGTTTGGCCATGCCTACTTAGTGGCTACTATTGTATCATTTCCTATTCCTATTATGATCTTTAGCTTCTAATTCTTGTTTTTATATCAAATCTTTGATTACAAAAAAAATTAGCCCTTTTTGAATTTGGTTCAAATCTGATGCAATTTGTACTGGAAATGGGTGAGACATATGAATGACAGACGGAAAAAAAGAGGTGGTCCTGGAGAAGGCCACATCTTAGTAGTATTGTATAAACATTATATGCAAAACATTGATTGATTTATATTTCACACTTCTTAACCATCCATCTTTCTCAGAGAGAAGCTCTGGATGATTCATTCCCAAACATCTCCAGTTAAAAGTGATTTGTGCCTTGGGGACTGAAAAGCCACTTACTTTTCAGAATAGATCAAGCTAGCTTACATGCTCTATGAATTTGATTCTCTAGGAAACCCTTCACATATGTCTAATCGCAGAACTGTATTCCTGTCACTTAAACAATATGAAATTCATGCAAAATACATTCTAAAGATCTATGTACCAGCAAAACATTAAACTAAACAAATTAGGATCTCTAAAACAGTAACCCACCCCATGGTTTTTGACCTTTAGATGACAGAGTAGATCTCAAACAATAGGCAGGCCAACCTTTGACATATGTAATATAGTCAAAAGGAGGGCAAAAAATGTAAAGGAAGGATAGAAATTTTTAAGCAAAGCACTTCCTTTCTCTAACTGAAAGCTACTCTGCACAGCACTCTTTAATGCACATTGGATTTATGGAGATATCTAAAACTTCACTGCCTCCAAGGAGGTCTTGCTATTTCATTTTATAGTAAAGAAGGTAAGTGACAATCTAATGGTAATTTTGAGATTAGGAACTCAACTCATAGATTTTCTGAGATAGTAAAGAGAGAAAGAGAAATATTGGTTTAGGCAAACCCCCTAAACCATTGATGTATAGTAGCTATGATGGAATAAAAAAATCTCCATATCATTAAATGAAGCAATACTTATCTTCAGACAATTAGTCAGAAATCAATGTTCATCATTAAATGTGCTCTTAAACGGCTCTTCTAGCATGACTAAGATACTAAGTATTATTTCAGAAACATAGGCTTTTTTCACTATTTCATTTCACCAATGAAAGCATATTTTAATATATTTTAAATATAAAGCTGACCTTCTTTTCAACAGCAAGTTCATAAACAGCTTCTTTCTCTTCATCTCTCATTATTGGAACCTTTGATATATTACCAACAAGAACACGGCTACGAATAACAGGCAAGAGGTCAAAACAAGCTTCGGAAATTTTTTCCAATGCTACAGTCACAGTCGACATATCAGGATCCTCTGTTTTCCCCATTTCCAAAAGTGATTCTGAATTACAGTCATCTGTTGACTTGGTAGCATTCCCACTGTCCAGAGAGTCACCATCAGGAAAGCACTGTAGATCACCATCAGAGAGCTCTTCCGAGCAAGGGTTCAGTGTTGATGACCTGCTGCTATCTAAACGTGGTCTTTTGACACTCTTTGGCATATTCACAGATGGTGACTTCCTTTTCCCAGTCTCATTCACACTGGAGAGCAGATTCTCTGGATCAGTTTTAAATCTGATCCTTGTTTTCACAAAAGCAGTTGATGTAGAAGCAATTGCTTTAAAGCCACTGATTTGATGGTTCCCTTTTCCATCTAAAGAAGAAGACCTTTTAAACCGAATGTTACCTTTCAGGATATTGAGCGTTCTTGCCCGAGCGGATAATTCTGGATACATACTGTCCAAAATTTCCACTGAGTTTTCCTGTGGTATAGATGGAACAGATTTACCAGGTGTAGATGAAGGCAGTCTACCTGGAACAGGAAGGGCATGTTTAGGAGTGGTGGAACCAAATTGAAGAGGGGACGATAAACTTCTCTGACCTTCTGACATTTCAGAGGGTGATAAAGTGGTAAAGGAAGATGACAACGATGATGAAGACTTGTGTTTTGGAGTCTCTGACAGTGTTGATGTTAGAGGAGGAACTGGGGTTTTATGTAAAGGAGAAATCAATTCATCAAGTGGAGATGGTAAGGAAGATTGGCTTGAAATGGATGCTACGGGAGAAATGCGTTGAACAGTTCTCGGAGGGGTAGCTAGCAAAGGTGGAAGCAATGGTGGTAATGGTGGACCCATCTCTTGCATAATTTTTGTTAAAGTTTTTGGATAATACATAGTTGGTGTAGAAGTATCTACATGGGCTAGTATGGTTTCAGCTGGTAGGATAGGCTGATTTTTCGTTTTTCTCTTACAGATATATGTGCTCTGGAGACGGCTATCATCACTGTCATTAATCTTTTCCTGTGCTTTAATCATGACAGGGTCTGAAGAGCTGAATGTCTGTTCTGCAATATTCTTTGCAGAAGCAACTGGCTGTTCAGATTTTTCTGATAGCACTTTTTGTAGTTTATTAGAGTTGGAAGACTCAGAGATAGGTGATATGAATGTCCAGTTAGTCTTAAATGCAATACTTCTTTTATCATTATTTATATCATGACTCTTGTTATGGGATGTATCACTACCATCATCAATAGCCATGATGTAACTTTGGGCTATATGTGAGTCAGATTCTGAAGTGGAAATACTCCTTTTTAGTTCCACATTGGATTTGTCTACAAGTAAGTCAGAGTGGACTTGCCCATCAATAGGGTATTTTGTATGCAGTACAACTGTATCATCATCTGGATTACTCACAGATGACTTCTCAGAGACAGTTTTCTTGTTATATGAATCATGACTTGGTAATAAAGTAATTATTGGAACATTTTCTTCTGTTTGTGTCTCTTCTAACTTCTCTATCACTGCTGAGGCTTCTATTTTTAAGGTTGTATTTTCATTAGTGTAGGGCCATTCTGCTGCATATGAATGTTCCCATGTCTTTTCAATCACTTCATTTGCAGAGAAACCAGTGTCATTTACTTCAACTTTTCTATCTTTTGAGCATTCCTCTCTTGTGACAACAGGGAACATCTCATGTCTGGCGCCATCTGAAAAAGTCATACTGGGTGGAAGACTAGCTTCACTGTTTTTGATTGAACAAGATATACCTCTGGACATTGCACATCCTGGGTGTGTTTTTGTGCAATTCACTTTTCTTAATGAATAAAATTCTTCTGATGAATCTGAAACAGAGGAATTCCCAACTGAAACAGAATTTTCTAACATACTTATTTCATTTATTCCTCTAGACCTTATTTCAGTGCTCAATACAGTATCTGCTCCCTTAGCTATTTTTTCATTGATATTTTTTACAGTATCATTTCTTGACCCTGTGTCTAATTTTTTATCCCTGGGAATACTAAATTCCTCATGATCCAGCAGCAATTTGTTTTCTCTAGAAATATCTACACTGTTAATATTGTTTGGACAAGATGCATCAGAAGATAGCATTTCCGAGTTTTCTCTGTTGCAACTTTTAATGGTAACTGAGGCCTGGGGCTTGTTGAAAATGCCATCATTTTTGTCTTGTTCAAAGTCCATTTCATCTTTCATTTTGCTAGGATTGTGATAATCCCAGTTTATAATTCTCAGCTTTAAAAGTTTATCCCTCTCAGATTCCAGAGTTTTTGACTTTTTATTCATCCCATTTTCCTCAGAATTAATTTGATCAATGTGATCAGCATTTTCCTTGTCAGGGGAGGAAAAAGCAACATCCCCAGATTCGATACTTGGCTCAGAATCACCTGTTGTAATAACAGACAAGGCTAATTCAATTTGTTCATTTTTTTTCTGTGACATATTTTGCATTGGTTGAACTGTATCATTGCTCATGTTCTGTACTGAAGCTACTTCATTTGATGCAGAACAATCACAATTCAGCCTTTTTTCTTCCATGGAGTACTTTTTTGTATCAGGTAGTTCATTTATGATCATTGTGCTAGTTTTTTCAATCTGTGAATGTCCATGCATTAAACTAGGCGAATCTTTTTCAGTTACTGCTGCTTTAACAGATTGTATAGTTTCCATTTCAGCGAGTTTCCTTGTTTCACAATTTATCTCCATGGGCTTTTTTCTTGGTGGATTTAAATCTTCCATGTAACTATTTAAACTAGTCTCAATTCTTTCTATTTGGGATATGTTCTTGGGTGTAATATTTGCATTTTCAACTTGTCCCACTTGTGAGGCTTTTTCAGTGACATTGTGTAATTCAAGGGACATCTGACTTGCTTCAATAAGTCCCTCACAATTCAACAAAGGATCTTCAGCAGTAGGTGCTTGGGTTAGTAACTTGTTGATATTGCTTTTGCAAGTTAATTCCTCTTGCGTTGATTTAATAGATTTTTTTTCATCAAGTAACAATTCTAATTGTAGGTGATCTTCCTTTGGTATATCTTCTAACTTTGTCCCCTCACTAGTTTCATCAGACATATTTTTTCTGGATTTATCATTTATGACATCAATTATTTCATCGCCATGATATGATTGTTTCAAATCATCAGTTAATGTTGCAATATTTGAATTTGATCTCAGTACATCAGCTTGTTCATTCTTTCCATTTACCTCATTTCCATTTTGTTGGTTGCATATCTCTACTACAGAATGAGGTTTGTTAGATGCTTCCAAAGAATTAATATTATTTTCAATAGATTCTATACTCGTTTTGCTGGCACCTGGTTGCTGAACTCTTTCACAAAGATTTGTTTCAGGAAGTTTTTTACAATTACTGACATTCTTTTTTTCCTCTATTAATGGTGCATCATTTCTTTCAGTTGCCACATTTTCTTTTACTATTATATGTTCAATATGCTTTTCACAAAATACCCTTGCTTTTCCCGAGTAAGACTCTGTCTGGAGGTCCTCAAAAACACTTTCCATGACTCTTCCTTCTTTATCATTAGATGGATCCTTTGCATTTTTAGAAGTTACTGGTGTGTTTTCAGTAGTTAAAATGAGTTCTTTGGTTTCCTGTTTTTCATTGACTTTGTGTCCTTGACCCCAATCATCTTCTTTTGCTTTAATTAACTTTTTCTTTTCCTCCTTTTCAATAAAATTATTAGTTTCTTCCAACACATGTCCAATGAAGACCTGACCTTTCGTTTCTATTTTGCTAATAATTTTTTCACTGAGTTTCTCTGTTCTGGGAGATATTATTTCAGGGGTGGTATGTATTTGTTCAAAGTCAAAATCTTCTTTTAGGTGCTTTTCTTCAGTCTTTGATTTAGTATTGTTCTCATTAAGATTCTCTGATATGCTGAACATAGAGTCAGATGATAGCATTGATTCTTCATTTTCTAATTTTTTTGGTCTTTCATGTGATTCCTGTAGATGAGTCTTTAGACTGCTCTTTTTTAAAACTTGTGTGCAAAATTCTGTCAAATGCAAAGTTTTAGATGCTGGTTTGTCCTCATCATATTCTTCTATAATATTTTCAAGTGTTTGTGCATTCTGCTCCATTTCATCATCACTAGAGTCAGTGATGTCTCCAAATAAAGTGTTCTTAAAGAGAAAAACGCAAATATTAATGTAGTAATAAACAATTAATTGTTGTTACAAAAATTAGCCTGAAAATATATTGCTTAAATATCAGAAATACTTAGATATTTTCTGGGCTGATATGACTAGACTTATTTCATCTATAATATTATGTCCAAAATACTTTAAACCATTTCTTATGAACATTTTCTTTTGGACAATACGATCTGCCTCCAGAATAACATAATTTGGCAGCATTTCAGCAGAGTCTATAGAGAAAAGGATTTTTCTGGAACAATCTGGTCACACATCAACAAATTTTGCTTGGATACCTGCAAATGATATAACTGAAATATGTTTTGTTCCACATGCACTAACTCTGTTGTATCAATTTCATCACAATTTTTTGAGAGAAAAAAGCATCTATTCAAATTTTGAAATGTTTGTCTCTGAAAGCATCTTTTCTTTTTTTTTCCAAGAAAGAAGTTAATTCTTGAAACTTATCAAGCTTCTTTACCAGAAATAACTGCTGGCTCATCATAGATGTCAATGTCTTTTTCATATTACTTTTAGACAACAATTACTTCCAGCCAGAGCACTCTTAACATAATTTATGAAGTTAAATAAGTAAAATATTTAATTTTAATCTCATTTGGAACTTACTGGAGTAGTAACAGGAGAAAACTGTATGGGTGATAGTAAAGGAGGAAGAGGCTTAATCCATTTCAAAACATCTAGCAGACTTTCACCAAACTCTTCTTGCTCCTTGTCGAGAAGATCCATGTTACTTGTTCCAAAATCTGTCTCAACAAAACCATCTAGACATCTTTCTTCATCCGAAACACCACTGTTGTTAGCTTTAGTCTCCATAAATTTGTTTCCTATCAGCTGACTATTTCCAGCAATTTTTTTGTCCACCTGTATCTTCAGTGATGTTGGAGAAGTTTGCATTGTAGAGGACTCTGTTGAAAAAATTGAAATCCATGCTCCTTCAGATTTCTTCACTTTTTCAGGATTCTGTACTCTTTCTATAAGACAAAAAAAATATCCCGTGATCTATTTTACTTCCATTTTCTGAAAGTATAGCAAAAATATACTTTTCAAAGTGATCTGTACCAGCTCTTAGTCAAAACCATTTCCCTTCCCTTCCCTTTGAATTCCAAGAGGGAGTTATATATAGGAGTAGACATTAATGTTAGCATCACCTCCAAATAAATCCTTTCATTTTTCGCTAGTTACTCTTGTGAAGAAAAATGAAAGGACTGCCCATTCTTCCACCCTGGGGAGCCTGTCTCGTGTCAATATGTGCACATATAAAGGTGCTACCAGCACTATAAAGCTACTGTAGTATACAACCTCACCTGAAAACATCTTCCCTTTGAGCAAAGAGACATTTTTGACTGTAAATAAAATAAAATCCCATTTCTGCAGATGTTGAGCCTGTGGATCACATTATTATCTCTATTCCAGAGTTTTATCTTCACAGATCAAAAGAACTCCAACCAAGTAGAATGAAATCCCTTAATATGATTGTTTCTCTCAGAAGTGACAAGGAAGTGAGTATAAGTGTTGATCCTTCTTAAGCATTGATAGCTATGGGGGAGCTGTGGGTATGTACAGTACGTTCAAAGAGTATCTTGGCATAATCCCACAATCATAAGGGAGGGTGGCCATGTTTTCTGATTGTTTATCTCGGTTTTTCTCTTTCAGACAGAGAAATACAAAGGGACAAATTACAATACAATCAGGCACAGACACACAAGACTGGCACACAATAAAAGACTGACAGCAAATACATAGAAAGAACAAAAAACAAAAGTGAGTAAGTTGGAGAGAAAGAAGAGAAAAGAAGAAGGGCAGACACAGGCAAAGGAGACAGATATGTAAAAGTGAATAGGAAGAATATCGCATTTTAGTCTCTTAATCTAGACTGCGTGTGAGGTGAGAAGCTATATATATATATATAATAAATAAATTTGGAAATTACTTACTTGTCTTTCTATCTGTTTCTGAAGGAACATGAAACCAGCAATTAGAGAGGGAGGGGGAAAAAAGCATAAGTGAGTGTTATTTAGTCTTATCAAAAAATGAAATTTAATTACTTTAAATTTCCTTTAAAGCACTGGTATTTGATCTCACCTAACGTGTGGTTACATTTGTTGATCTGTTTTTTTCCTGTAGAACTTTCTATACACTGCCACAGTTCTTCCAATAGAAATTTAATTTTTTCTGTAAAAAAGAAATCTACATCATAATAATGTTTACATGTCATTTGATGTGCTGGGACATGGCATATATGCAATCCAAGACATTGATAAAAAGAAATTTTCAGGTGAATTGGGTTGTGTCTCTAAACTAGAACATGAAGCATATCTTCAAAATGTTAAGATACACAGTACATACACCAAACAAGGGGCATATGTGAAGAATATATAACATTCAGGAAAGCTAATTTTTAGCAACGTTTGGAAAAAAAAGATGTTGGTCATCAAAATGAAAAAGCCCAAGGCCTAAACTACAACACATTAACAAAAAAAATAGAAAATCACAGATATCTGGACCCCATTGAGTTTTTTTTCTACTGAACTGTCTTGCATTATAATTGATGGAGTTATATAAGTCATTATCACAAATAAAATATTGTTTTTCTTTTAAATAGTTGAATCAGCAATGAGGAAACAGGAGCAACATAGAATATAGATCTATGTTTGCAGAATATATAAGACTTAATTAAACGATCCCAGAGAAGTTCAAAATAGATATCAAAATAAATATTTAAACACAAAATATAATCAGAATTCAATTATATATGCATATTCATTCGGGTCTATATTTTGATTTTATCTAAGTGTTAAGTCATAAGGTGCTTTTTCCTTCTCTACAGCTCTCCTGAGTTTTGCACCTCCTTGGAGAATTCAGGCTATTGGTATGATAAACAATACCAAGAAGTAAAGCACGTCAATTTAGATTGCATCATTTCCTTGTAATTTCTGCTAGTCTCTTCATTAACTAAATAATGAACCCAGAAATATAATAAAGTATATTTCCAACCTGATTTTTTTTAGCATTCAAATTACTCTGCTCTATATTACCTGCATATAGAAAAAAATACATAAATTTAAACCATATCACCTGGGATAAGGAAAAAAGAATCACTTTAAGTTGACCAAGCAGGAAAGCATTTGAAAGGGCATATTTTCCTTCATCTTCCCTTCCAGACATCATCATGTGCCTAAAGGATACTTGTTTTGGTAGATGCGCTAGGAGAATTTTTAAAAAGTAGGAGCTTTTATGTGTTTGTTTTTAAGAGTAATGATTAGAACGTTTAAATAGCAAAAAATTAATCCTTAAATATTTATTATTTTAATACTATAACTTGCTGCCTCTTGCAGATATTTTTATTGTATTAAATTCAAACAGAGCTACTCAGCATAGAGACTGTCACATTGTCACTTGTTAATAATCTCAAATAACTGATTTTGTGGGGAAAGTTGATAGAACCAATGATTTAATTCCTAAGATATCAAATAATTTCTATCTGCCACTTCTTTACATTCTTCCGTCTCAAATTTCTCCACTAGCTTCATAAACAACCTCCGAAATGTGCTCCTTTACCATGCTTGTTATTTATTGTATCTTCCAGTTTTCTACCATCACACTGGTTTTTTTCCCCAAAATGGGATAATGTACTGATCTCTCCTTCTATTCCAATACTTTTAACACTTCCTTATCTTCACGCTGTATACTAGGGCTCTTGCTTTCAGGTGAACAGCGGGACAGCCTCTTTATCCTGCATTTCGCGCTCAATAATTCAGTAATTTTAACACTGTGGTGGAACACACAATAAATGTTACATCAATAAATTCTTTGCAGCCTTTGGAAAATCTCCCAATTTGTGGTTCTCCTGCAAAGAATCAACCTGGCCACGCACAAACCAATGGTTCCCAGTCTAACAAAAACCACTATATCATCATAGATAAGGTGATTTTTAGGGTCACCAGGAGAATGGCTAAGCACTTTGAAATATGGGAGGAAAAGCCCTAATGTTCACATTGTGGATCAGAAAGATTTGTCTTCTGGGAACGGCTTCTGAGCAAATTACCTCTCTGTGTGTATGGTTTCATCATGCCTGTGATAAAGAGACTGTGCCCTAAATAAGGGGTTAAGTGTCTGGAGAGCCTAGATATATAGTCATACCTCTGACTGAAACCTGACAATTCATACATACCAAAGCATTAGAGCCTTCTACTGAATAAACCGACTATACCAATTAACAAAGAACAGAAGAATAATCAATGGCAATATATGCAAGACTTACATATACCAACCTTTATCCACATTTGCTACCAAATTGTCACTATCGCTCTGGGTCTCTGCATTTTTTAACACTGAGAAGAAAGAGAAACATATCAGATTAAAAATAAAACTGTAATCAAAATAAAATGTTTTCTCCCCCACCAAAAGAGAAACAAATCAAGAAAAGTCACCTTTCTTTTGCTTTGTGTTAGGGAAGCCACCAATTTTTTCCTGTTAACCAAAAAGGGGAGAAAAGCAATTTAAATCAATGGATGTACACAATTCGCAGTAGTGACCCTGAAAAAGATGTCTGATTTGTTTTCCCATAACTACTAAAAATATCAAGGTGGTCTTTGTCAGTCTTCCAGATGCCTTTGAAATATACTTCTCAGAATTCCCACCAGAATGGCAATAAGCCATGCTGGGAAGGAATTCTGGGAGTCGTAATCACAACGTATCTGGGAAATGTTGTGTTAAAGAATGCTACTTTACATGCATAATATCAAATTAGATACATTCAGTTTAGGACAATTTATTCTTACAATTGTTAAATGGTTAAACAGTTGGTCTTTGCTATCACCTCCCTCTAATCTGTCGTGTATTTTGCTTCTTTCTTTGCCCTTCTAAATTTAAGGCAAATGTTCTGTGGTTGGGGCAAGCCTCTCCCATTCATTCACACAAAGATACCATGCATTTTTGATATTTTTTCATCACAAAGAAGTTAATTGGAATACCATCATTTTGAAAGATGCTATTTTTCTTGCCACACTGACCAGAAAAATAAGAAGCTATAAATCTAACAGTTCAGTTCTGAAGTTTCAGTCCCCTTCTTACATTAGTAAATTTATCAAAATAATATGCTTGTCTGAAACAAATGTGAGAAGGAAGAGAAGGTATCCTTCAGTTGTGGGAATTGTGCCCAAGAGGGCACAAGACCTTCTTATGTCTCAAATGACTCCTGATAACATTCATTCCTTATCTTAGAACACATTAAATGCCCCTGTCATGGGTGACTACTTACAACAACATTACAAACATTAGTCTTCTTAAAAAAAGAAAACTGTGCAAGTATATTATTGTTTTAAAAGGTTACCTGTGCTTTCTTCAATTCCTTCTCAAGTACTTTCTTCTCTGCTTTCAGTTGTTTAAATTCCTGAGTGTGCTTTGCTGCAGCTTCTTCATTTAAGGAAATAAAGTAATAAAAATGCATTAAACAACACAGATAGCAAAATTGTGGCAAAAATCTATCAGTGCATTTGGATGTTAGTACCTTTCTGTTTGGTTTAACCTTCTAATATTTATTCAGGGTTTGCAACACTGAGCTCTGTACCAGTATGTATTTCATTAAGATTTCATCACACTGGATGTGTACAGTTTTGCTTTGTAAGAGTCACAGTACAACGTGAGTGGCAGACACCAGTTCCACAGCTTTTCTCCAATGGTATAAACAAAAAACTCCATGTGCTTGGAGCGCCTTTTTGGTGGTCTCACAAAGCAAAATGATTCTTAGTGAATAAGAATATTTGAAAGAAACTGCTTCTGTATAATAAGTCATATGATAAAATCTGCAAAATGCATATCCAGAATGATGTTTCTTATACATCAGTACTTCCTCGAGGTTTCCTGACAGACCATAAAATGCAAATATTGGTCATAATAATTACATTATATGTTTTCAGAATGCAATATGCAGATTGAGATTTTTGCAGTGATTATTCAGGTCAGTCATTGCTAATCAAATTCATTAAAATATAACTGAACTGTGCAAATACAGGTATTCACATACTGACCACAATTGGTCGCAACTCCATTGTTAAATGATGCGGTCTTAAAGCAAGCATCATGTGACTGTGCCTGACCTACTGGCTATGATTGTTAAGCAAATCACAGCAGTCATTAAATGCAACTTCATGTAACTATGATCTGTGAATTCTTGCTGACTTCCCCAATGACTTTGCTTATTGGAAGCCAGCCTGACAGTTGCCAAATGCCTGAATCCCTGGCCATGGGAATGTGACGATGACCACAAGTTTAAGGACTGGTCATAAACTTCTTTTTTCGGCACTGTCATAACTTATGATGGCTGAATGAAAAGTCAGTAAGCAAGAGCTACCTGTATTAAGGCAATTGTAAGTTGGATGTTCAATTTCAAACCCTGCAGTTCCTCAACGGCATAAATGGAATTTGATAGTTAAACAGACGTAGTTGTCTCCTTAACTTTCAAAAAGATATGTATAGAATTGCACTGCGAGACTCAGTGAATAGGAACTTAATTCCAAGTAAATGGATCTAGAATTTGAGGTTCCTTAATGTTTGTTGACATAAACTCAAAATTAATTACTAACAATTAGTAATTTAAATTCTGCAAATACTGTAATTTTTTTCCATTAAAAGGTAATCATGCTTTCTAAATATGTATCCGAGAAAAAGACATTTGAGTGCTTGCATTCTGGGACTCTGTACTGGATCCCCAGGGATAGCCTAATTTAAAATTACTGACCAGTGGCTTGGCTGAGCCACACAACCAGAGGTTTCAAACTTCATCATTGTCACCCAGAAACTTTCTTCACATCTTAGTAGATGGATGCTTTAACTCTTATAATAGTGCAAGGCATTGCATTAAATATATTTACCTAGTTTTTCATAAATTAAGATGAGATGACAGCTCGAGAAGCAAGTTCAATTTTATGGTCAAAGTCTCTTTTTGTGTATTAAAATGTATTTTCTCAATAATACATTTGTGCTTTGATTATGAAACATCACCCCACAGCAATAATAAAGACTAAATTACCTTCAAGCTTTTTCACTTTAATTTCTAATTTTTTCTTCCTGAAAGTATAAAATAAGCAAAATTTTAAAATACATAGGTGAAAAATGAGCAAAGGACTTCCTCAATATATTTTTTTGTTTTTGTTTAATTTATGTAATTATTTCGTTTAATTCAAAGTTGCATTTTAGATTTAATTCTGTTTCAGAATTTGGTCAGCTTTATGAGGTGCTGGCTGCCCATAGTCTTTACAGATAATAACAATTAGATTTGCAAAACCATTAAAAAGGGATGTTGTGCAAAATCCAAAAGGGCAAATGAAGAAACTATTCTTGTAGCATTAAAGCAACCATGTCATTTGAAAGACTTCTCCTTCAAAGACTGCCCTGAACTATCTGCATGTGTTGTATATGCATACCTACATTGCTTCTCTGGTGGTACTACCGGAAGTGCTGTCTGTGCATGCTCAGAGACACACTTCAAGAAGGGATGCTTTGCGTATGTCAGCATGCTTTATTGAAGGCCCCTCTCAAATGTTTTTCACCTCCCTAATAAAGAGTGTTCATAATATACAATCAACTTATCAAGAGAAAAAGGAAGCAAAATTGGGGAGGAAACTTGCTATCCTGGCTGCCAAGTAGCCTGAGCTGTTTGCTTCTCTGAACTAGTGAAAGGTACAGACTTAAGTCAACTTCTCTCGAAAAGCAAAGATATCTGGGTCCCTTATCATCACAAAAAAGGATGCAATCTATGCAAAAAGGGAATGAGTCATCAAAAAAGGCTCCATTCTGCATGGAATAATTCCCTAAGTGGTATGTTTCCCTTTATAGGAATTGCATTTGCTTTCCAATAAAAATTGGAATTTGTTCTGGTCTTGCTGATGTGGAAGGATATTAACCAATTCTTTCTCTCTTATCCAAGGAAGTCAATAACTTCTCTCTCTGCCAAGAAAGTCAATAACTCCCCTCACCCAAAAGCCCATTTCTCTCTCTCTCCCTCCCCCACTCCTCTCTCTGTGTTTCTCTTTTTGTCTCTAAAATTATAAGAAGAGCATGGATAACTATTAGAATTTTGTAATTAAAAAAGGCAAATGCAGTCCACATTCATTAGTTAGTTCCATTATAATGACTCACATGCTGTCATTTTTATCCATTTCTTCTCTCACTCGAACATATTCCAGATGAGTCTCTTGGTATATCTTAAGTGAACTCTTAAAAAAAAGACATATGAATACATTGTTGATCTATATATGTATAAGCATACAAATGGACATTTCTGTGTTCATATATCTTTTGGACAATTTATTTATATTTATTAATTCATACCATAGCCCTGCAAAACCTCTCATTACTATACAGTCATGAAGCATTAACATGCTTATTTTTTTATGTGGTGCCTATGGTGACCCATATTAGCTTGTCAATGTGCATCTCAAAAGTACTGATGTCTTAGTGCTACACTTAAGGATGGGGCAAAAGGAGGTCTGTGGAACTACTAATGAAGTAAAAATTCACAATTAAAGTCACCCATCCACTCACTAATGTTCACTGATAACAGTCCTCATAGGATATTCCATATGTTCCTCACCAGAAGTCCAACAAGGTACTAGGCATGAAATGATACAAATCAGAAGAGAAGGCCAATTGAAATAAAAGATAGACTGATGGCTGAAGCAGCATAGTGAAGTATTAAACTCAAGCAAGCCACACCACTTCATTCTCTTTTTAGATTAATATACAATTACAGTTACAGATTTGTAACAAAGGAGTGTAAGCTAAATTTTCAAGTCCTAGCCCTCTTTAAAGGACATGACTTACTATGGTATCAAGGGATGCAAATTCCCAAGTAATAATTTTTTTTAACCAAAACATTATGCATAGGTTTCCAGGTACAAATCATAGCCTGTTATAATATTAAACAAACAAACAAAAATGCAGTGTCTCTAAACAATATGGATGTCTATTTCAAAAAGAAGAAGCTACCCTTTTCTCTTCCAGCTCTGCTTTTACAGATCCCAGCTCTTCTTGACACTTTTTCAGCGGTGATATTTTCTGGAACATTTGTTCCACTTGGTGATGAAGTGTACTGTTTTCTCTGAAACGGACACAGGAAACTTTACAGAAAGAAAGCATGGTTTTAAAAATGATTAGGGAAAAAAAACAAAACTTAAACTCAACTGAAATTCTGTTTTGTGCATTTGTTTTGTCAAAGGCTCAAACATTAATTCTACAGAAGCTACTTTGTCATGATAAATTGCTTGGGGAAGAGTCACACTATAAATGACTATTAATACTCAGAAATTCATATAACACTCAACAATGGAAAATTGAAATGGAATAAATTCTTACCTTTTAGCAAACTGAAGCTGTGCTGGTTTGTTAAAGAAAACTGGATATACAGAATTATCTTCGTTACATATACTAGAGCAGGAACAGAGGGAAAAATAAATCCTCTCAAAAGACAATAGACTTCTTGAAAGTGTAAATCCATAATAAGGAGAGAGAGAACATAATGAAAAACTTGAATTAAGAAATGAAGGTTGTTAAAATTTTAACAATACCTTTGAAATGGGAGAGAAAAAAATTGAAGGGAGATCAACTCCTATGACAGTACAGAATTAATTAAGAACTATAATTGTTGGAAGCCAAAGGAAGGAATACAAAGTTGACTTGATCAGATTCAAAATTTCTTTATAAAATTCTGAAAACCCTTTAGGGACTTTTTGCTGACATCCAGATATCTGTGATTCATGGATTTGTGAATTGATAAGGGATGGGTTATTTCCCT
>JANHFO010003415.1:77455-88000 GCA_032468095.1 Pareas carinatus
CTTTGATGTCTTTTTATATGGCTGTGCACCGCCCTGGGTCCCTTCGGGGAGAAGGGCGGTATAAAAATTCAATAAAAAAAAATAAAAAATATCCCCTGCCATAAAACAAAGATCTGGATGAAACAGGAGGGTGATGATGAAGATGTATTGAATCCACTGGGAAAAGATGCCTGAAACACGGGGAGAAGAGAGGAGACTTTCCTATAGTAACTGCCTGGTGTTAAATTGCTGTAATAGGTGTGAATGGCATTACAGGGTGTGGGCAAGAGTTTGAATTATTAGTTTTTTTCTCTCCATAAGATATAGGAAAGAACCAGGAAGGAGTGGTGGATACTCTTTAGTTTGATGAAAAATCGGAAAAGACAAGAGCTGAGGATAGACTTTTCATTTTATTTATCATCCTCACTATCACCGCTGCTGCCACTGGAAATAATAGGTTCTAACTTAAAAGATTCCCACAAGGTTTTCAAATAATTGAAATTTGAGGGGATTGCTCTGCATAAAATGGAACATTATTTTTGATTGAAAAGAAATGCATGATACTTCTCCAAAAGTTAATACTTTTGAAAGTGTGTGTGTGTGTGTGAGAGAGAGAGAGAGAGAGAGTGAGAGAGAGAGAGAGAAAGAGAGAGAGAGAGAGAGATTCTACCAAAATGCCCAGAGGTTCAGTGTATGTTCTTTAGATGGCAACAAGTAGGTTGAGGCCCCATGTACTCCACCAGCCACATATTTTCTCCTTTATTTTAGAGTAAAATAGACAAGAATACTTTGGTTTCAATTTAGAGAAGCAACATTAAGACAGTGCCTTAGTCCTTTTTCCAGATGCATGTAACCTTCTTCTAATATGCTATTGAATTCATAGTATGGAAAAATCAAGAAATCTGGATTCTGTCTGTAATGTTTATGCCAATGTGAGTTACAATAACTTCAGAGTCCATGTGCATGCCTATGTGGTATAGTTTTGGAAAAACTCTATGGCTGGAAAAGAATTAAGTCTTCTTTCCCACACTGCATTGTTTATTTAATAAAAACTGAAATTCTCTTCTCATGACAGGGTAACCTAGCATGAATAAGGGATATTACATAATAGAGTTTCAGAAGTATGAAATGTTGAACAGTAGAAAACTTCCAGCGAATAATGCTAGAAGATAGTTGCTAGGCAGGACACAATGGACTAAGATGGGAAATTAGAACAGAGGAAAGAGGAAGGAAAGGGGGAAACTTGAGGGGAGGGATATATGGGATTTCTGACAGGCTCTCCATAATCTTCTGTTGAGACTGTAAATTTGATTATAAATTTGTCATGGTACAAAATGAGAAGACTTGGGAAGCCTCCTACATGGAAAACCATACAAGCAAATAGCAGTAAGCAAGTATCAGTTTCTACTGCTTGGAAACATTGAGCATGTACAGCAGTAAAAATTAAGAACAATAAAGAGATGATATATTTGTTAAGAAATGGGAAATCGGAACATTGTTCTTAGCATGTTAAAAATATAAAACTGTCTTTCCTGTTATAAAGCAGGTATATAAAAAAATAAAATGGACTGGATCTCTTGGCCCCTGTCACAAATACCCAGTTATATGAATCAGGGTTACTATCTGTTATGGATTTTTTACAACAGAAAAAAATGTGGGTTTTTTTAAACATTATTCCTAACAAACAAGAACAAGAATGGACTCTGAACCAATCATTGAAAACTTGGCTGAATTTTGGTAGCATTTTTTTTATTAAAAAAGCAACACTGGTAATCCTCAACTTACAATAATTTGTTCAATGACCATTCAAAGTTACGATGACACTGAAAAAAGTGAATTATGACTGTTTTTCACACTTATGTTCATTGCAGTATCCCCATAGTCATATGATCAAAATTTGGACGCTTGGCAACTGACTCATATTTATGACGATTGCAGCAGCCCAGAGTCATATCTTTTGCGACCTTCTGACAAGGAAAGTCAAGGGGAAAGCCAGATTCACTTAACAACTGTGTTAGTAATTTAACAACTGCAGTGATTAATTTAAGAACTGTGGCAAGGAAAGTTGTAAAATGGGAAAAAACTCACTTAAATGTTTTGTTTAGCAACAGAAATTTTGGGCTCAATTGTTGTCGTAAGTCGAGGACTATCTATTAAGCAAGAAAGGCAAATGATTCCTACTTAACAATTCAAAGGTACTGTGGGACTAAATAACTATCTGCAGAGGTAACCTTGCTTGCATATGAAAATTACTAAATGTTTTATTATGTATTAGATTTTTATACTGGATTTCTTTATTTCAATGGCTGAAATAAAGTTCTGAAGGATGGATGGATAAATGGATACTTCCTGCACCTTTCATTAGTTAATAGATTTTCTGTCACATTTTGCACTGTTATGTGCTATGAAAAGCCACATTTGTTGTAATTCTACTGATGGCTAGTCTATGAATTGTGCATTCTCTATTTGTCAGGTTCATCAGTTTTGTCTTCATTTTCTGTTGGCTTTTACATGAAATATTCTAAGCAAGGTATTGAAATGTAACCTAAGGGATAGATAACAACTTTCCTTTTTGAAGTCACAATTACTGGAATTTTCTTTTCTTTTCAGGCTGGGTATTGATGAAATCTGAAATGCCTTAAAATAAGGATTTCATAGTTAAAAAGCAACAATAACAAATATCTGTATAATATTTGTAGTTTCTACCGTTCCTACATGTCTAATGACTCCATCTGTTTTGCAGTCCTTAGCCTGCTCAGAATGTGACTATGAGAATCTTCAGCAATTCTTTGGCCTCTGATATCTTAGTAACTATGAGGGCTAGATTTTTTTCAGTTAAAAAGTAAACTCGAAATGCTCAGCTACATTTTTGTTGCTTTACTGGTTTCTTCTTTTAACTTTAAGCAGCTGCAAATCCCGCTTGTTTAAAACAAAAACAAAAAAACTTCAACTGAACCCTCAGTAGAAAAACTTCAGTAATATGGATAAAGAAACAAACTGCTGTATAAATGTATACATTCCTGTCTGTGTCCAAACCCCTTCCACATATTTGATGCAATATGTAATAAGGCTCAGGAGATAGATGGGTTTTAATATAGATTTTCACATACCTTTTTAAAATGCTTGGCACACTTTCTCATATTCTCCTATGGATTATGCTGTTCCAGATCTTGGTAGTCCCACAACATTGGTGGTGTATTTGATAGCTGGGCTGATTTATTTCTGGCTCAGTTTCAGTATATTTGAAACCAGAATAAAGCTAGAGTTAGTTTTCCTAAGGTTAAGCAGGTCTGTTTCTCCATTTGCTGTAATTTCTAATTCAGCATGTCCTTTGGGTCCTGGACTTCAGGTCTTTCAAGTGGAAGGATGGCCTTGGTTCTTTTCAGCTCTCCCTCACAGGAACCACTAAGATTTTATTTATGGCTTAGCAAGACAAATTAACACTATTTGAAGTAAATATGTGAATGGAATGGGAAGCTACAATTTAGTTTAGCTCCCTTTTTTGTGGGGTTCATGATAAGGTATATTAGTTAACATGTAACAGTTTGGGTGGGATGGTGCTTCTTTGATTGCAGTGCATAGCATATAGAACAGAATTGCCTCAAACTGCTTTTGAGGAATTGCGAATAGAAACTGAATATTTTAGGAGCAAATATATTCGTATGTACTTATTAAAGAAATAAGTCTACATGAATTTACATCTTCATACATACACAATTGCTGTTAGTAAAGGATAAACTATGACCAGTTTATTTTGCCCCATAATAATTATTGAGGAACATACTTCAATTTGCCTCTGTATTATTTTGCCATGGATTCTGGAAGTGGGAATGTGTTACGCAAATATCCAATATTCTGATGGGATCTGATATTCACATATAATAAATGAGACAAGAAAATGAATAGTAATGCAAACATAATACCAGAAATGAAATGATAAAATATATAATACCAGATGAATCTTTCAATATGATCAGTGAAATAAACAATGAAATAATACAGAAATATTTTTATTAAATACCAGGTAATATCAATTTTCCAATTCCCATTTTCATTGGCAGCACCAAAAAGAAAAAAAGTTTTAAAAATCTGAAGACAGCACCAATAATTCTGGACAGTGAAAAGCACCAATAATTTTGAACAAAGAAAAGTTAATTTTGTCTATGTTATTGTAAGTAGTCCATATTTGTATTTTAAAAAGTCTGTCAATTGTATTCAGTTTTTGATAATTTCTTTAATTGGGTGGCAAATTAAAGACACATTTTATTCAATCCTAGCAGCCATTACTTGAGTGTTTAAGATTGTGCAAATGGATTGCACATGTGCATTTGAATATTTCTTTGCAGTCATTAGAACGAGAAACTTGCTTTGTTTAGTGAAAACGAAAGTTCCCTTTGCTAGTATTCTGTGTGTTCATTTTTTTCTTTCAAATTGCAAGACACCTGATTTCTAATACTGATATTCAGTGCAGGTCTAAATTTGCAAATAATTTGTGGTTATGATGAACAACCATTATAATCAGAAAAGAAGAGGAAAAAACTTTCATGTACCTTGCATTTAAATACAAACAACATACTTTTGGTATCAGCCATTTCTGTAACACTGATAGCACAACACTCTTTTTATACTTAAGAGTAACGCATAAAATAAGGACATTTAAATATGATTGCTCATTTGACAGTGACAAATATAAAAGATCTGATTATCCAACACACACTGAAAAAGTGAAAGGAATATTTAGGCTTTGCCCTGATTTTCTCTGCATCCTGCATATTCAACAAAAAGTTCAGATCTAATTAAATCAATTACTGTAACTTTTATTTATTGGCAGTAGATCCTCAAGTATGTTTCAATTGCTGCAATTTGTTACAGTATTTATTCTTATAGGATCTTTGCAAGCAAGAACTTGCAGATGAACCATGCAATCTACCTCCAGTTTCTCCTTCACAAGATTCCAATGAAGTGGCTGAGAGTAAATAAGGCTGGAGACTCCTTTGAGAGCCCCACAAATATGCTCCTCTACAACGGTGTACTTGAATAGCTCTTGCTAATTTCAACAGTACTCATGACATAAAAAATTGCTGGTGGCCAAAGTATTTATTTAGTAGGAGAAACTGAGATATAAAGAAACCTCAACCCTCAGTCTCAACCAATAGTTCTGTCGTTGTTCATAGATGTTCTTCTCTTATCAGCTCCTCAAAAAAAATGGTTATATTTTCAAGGATCAACTTGTTTCCTATAATATTCAGACTTTGGGGGAAATAAACCGTGTTCTGTTTACATTAAAAGCCTCTTCTTTTGATTTATTTTAAGAACGAGGTATCCACTCAGGTCACATCAGAATACTGAAAAAGATTTGGGACGTGACCTCCTCCATGCATGTAGTTCTTGGCTATTTTTTTAAAAAAACCTGGAGTCATATTGCTTGCCGAGAACAATGCTTCAGAGCATCCCAGTTGCTCTTGAGACTTTCTAGTTTATTCAGCTCAGAGGCCAGTTAAGAGGTGAAGCTCATTTTGCATTCAGAGCTATGCCTTATATTTTAGTGGTAATGCTCACAAATTAGAATTGATACAAGACCTGCAGCATTGCTTTCCATAGAAACTATGACTGCAAACGCCATGTTGGGGAACCAAGTGGCACCAATTAAAATAATCCTTACAGAAGATATCTAGAAATATGAAAAGAAAAGAGATAGTGAATGTAGTCAAATACATTTAATGAAGTGTTGACATTCAGCGTATATTGAATAAATGTAAATGCAGCATTTAAAATAAAAAGACCTGATTTACTTGAAGCTTGGAAGATAGGATATTTTAATTTACTGACCAGTGTTTTCATTTAAATGGGTTATGAAAGTAAGAAAACAAGGATAAAGCTGAGGTGTATATATGTCTATATATACTGATAAAACATTACTTTAATAAAAATATTGCTAAAGAATTGTTGAAAAACTCAAAAGCATATACTTAGACAACCATATAAGATTACAGCTTCAAGATGTGTGACGTAGCTGAAGGGGAGTCATATGTAAATCATGGCATACTGTATATATGGGAGTATTTATGTATGTATTTATATGTGAATATTTATATATGTACTGCATAGATCTCTCTGTGTGTGCACGTATTCAGGTATCCCCCAATTCTCACGATAAATGTGCATCTGTTGATGGGAAAGATTAAAGTGTTCATACACATGAATTTCTTTCTCTTTCTCCCTGAATATGCTTGAGATGCTGTTTACTTTATTCTGTGCAGAAGTTCATCCAGTTGACAAGTGAAGTAATTTCAAACTGACCTTCACCTTAAAGAATGGAGAATTTCATTTTTTCCCCCTGTTGGGGAACTCATCTCAAAATTGTCTCCATTTTTCTTCAAATAATTGTTGAAAGATGCTCTCTAATTCCCTCTGAACTGTTTTGAACTAAATAGCTTGGCAACTAATTAAGTACATAACCCACTCTTTCCATCCCCCCACCACAAGATTCTTTCTGGTTTTGGATTTGTTCTTGAAGGTAATGATTGCACTCGGTCTCTAAATGATATTTGCCAAATAGTCCTGGTGGAATACTCACAATACCTTTAATCTTGGTTCATCAAGATCTCCAGAACCAAATATAAAGCAACATTCCTCACTCAATCTGATCCTTTTCAAATGTGTTGAGACTGCACATCTCATGATTCTCAAGTAGCATTCAAAAGATTGTCTTAAGGAAGAGTTCCTTTAAAGACAAAAATAGAGGTCTAGAAGAGAAAACAGTTTGACTATACCTTTTGCTTCTGGAAGAGGACAGAAGTTCATATTACAGGCTTGTGATGCAATGGGCTTCTGATGCAAGAGGCATCCAGTGGCTGATCTTCCATTTGCTAGGCACTGAACAGACCTCGCTTGCATGCCACCTCCACAGGTCACTGTGCACTGCAGGGTAAAATGAAGTTAATCAATATGATTAACTACAACTGGACAGAAAGTCTTGTGAAGATCTCCATATGGAAGTGGAACAATGTACAAGTCCATAAATCTCTGCTGACTTCACCAATGCATTTTCAATAAGAGGTTTATGGCAATATTCAACTGTTTAACCTTTTCACAGGGAGCTCATTCTTATGTATGTTATCACATAGATAGGTAGACAGGTTCTGTGTACACAATTTCTGGTTGGAGTGCAGGTGTCTTCAAAAATGCTTGCATGGTTCAATTTCAGATATTAATATTAACCTATTTAGTCATTTAGCAAATGACTAAAAGAATTCCTCTGAGGGAACATAAATATTTACTGAAGCAAATGGATCCATATATCTTAAAATAATCATTTTTGTTGTGTTAAAACAAAAAAGAGCTCCCTCTTCTGGAATTGTCGGACTTGTCAATCAGTGACAACTGTTGCCTTGGTGTATTTGCATGGGAATATATGACTAAACCTAGAACCTCTTTAGGTTAAGTTCCTTTTTCTTGATATTACTTAGTTAAGATGTTACTTTTCTTTCATATGCTTACTTATGCGCTTCCAAGCAAATATATCATGAATTCTCAAAATTCACACTGCAGGAATCCTTAAAAAAATTGAACCTCCTATGAAATCTGAGTGATTGGGATTGAAAGAAACATGGTTTTCCTGTATCCATCCTCCTGCACACAATAACCACAAGCACAATGCTCTGCTTCACACAGGTGCTTCCTCTTCTAGTACTACCAAGACATCTATTCCATATCTTCCTTCTGCTATATCACAATATTATTTTACAACACACACACACACACAAATATGGGACACAATGGAAACACAGGAAGGATACAACATACCTGAGCATTTCATGAATTTTTGTAAAGGAAACAATATATGTCTAGTTTAAAACTATCATCTTTAAGGTAATAAAAGTGATGATGATAATGTATTGGCAGAAAGTGAAAGAGGGAGGTCGAAAGTGCTATTAAATTATATTAATCAAAGGACAAATGTTGCCATCCCCAAACAGATACAAACTGCCTCAAGTATTTCCACACTGAGATCTTCAATCCTGCTTAATTGGATTGTTTCCTTTAATTGGTAGAAATGAAATGAAAATGAGGAATCTGAACAATGTTTAATATATTAAGTCAACCTGCATGCTCTTCTCCATGGCAGAATTACTTTGTAATGCCTACTCATGTAAATTTACTCCTGGCCAATAAAAGTGTATGGTTTGTCATCTCAGTCAGATTTACAGTCTAAATCCAGTCTAAAGGAACAATGAACTGTGTGAACAGTGTCAAGGAGAATTCTTTAGATCTGATAAGCTTTTATTTCACAGAGAAGGGGAATTATTTAATTTTAACTTTGCTAGTTCTATAGAAACAATTTGCAAGGAAACATGGAGTTAAAGCATGGAGTGCAATGATTCATATGAGTCCCAAATAACAAGATAAAAGTCAGCAGCTTTGAGCCAAACCTGTCATTGTATGAGGTGAAGCTAAATCTCATGTCAGCCCAAAGTCAAGAGGTTGGTGGATGATTCAGTTCTTTAGACAGCCATCTGTTGAGTTGACAAATAGCCAACTATATTTTTGTAAGAAAAATAAATCTAAGATTGGGAAGTGAAGGAAGGGGGAAAGATAGAATCAAGTACCTGGCAGATCTTATTTTTTAATAATGAAAAATTGTTCAATGGGAGCTGTCTAATTAGAATTCTTCAAATGAATAAATTGCTAAAAACACTAAATGTATCTACTTTCCTCGCATCTTATAATGAATGGTCATACAAAACTGCTGGAAAACTTTGGAACCATGTCTAAATCCAAAGGCTCATCATAGATAAACCACCCTCCCAGCATTTCTACTCCCTCCTTTCAGTGACCCTAAGCAAGATGACTTGAGAATTAAACAACATTTTCTGTCTATATTCAGTGAACCTCCAATAGAAGAGTTGTTGATATAGTCTGTTGAATGGGCTGAGAAACCTGTATCTTCACTGTAATCATCAATATTGCCCACTTACAGTAAGTAAGGAAATGGGAAGGTTCCTTCATCCTGAAAACTAATCTATCAAGGTCTTGGTGTTCAATTTTCTGGGTCCAGGTTACTTGAGGGGCTGACTCACCCTACTGGGGTTGTTTCATCCCACTTGTGCAAGCAGTGAGGACATGCTGTGGGTCCTGTCAGCTGTATTATTCCAACTGGTAGGATCCAGTTGGATCCTGCCCTCTGGAACATCTTGTCGCCCCCCCCCCCCATGTGAGGCTGGATCCAACCCTCCTATCCTTTTGTAAAGGCCTAAAGACCTGGCCTACCAGTTGACCTGGGGCCCCATTGGGGTAAGAGAGCAGTGAAGTGGTTGATCAAGTAGCACCAGATCCCCTTTCTCCTTTTGTGCCTTTAGATGTTAATATTTGGTTTTAATTTATTTATGTTTTAATGTACATGTAGAGATACCTTTTGTTTGACTATAAGCTGCTCAGAGTTGCCCTGGGATAAGATGGGTGGTCGATAAATTTCATAAACAAAAGTAAACAAATAAATATCTTACTTTGCATAATGTCTCCTCAGTTTGTTTGATCAAAATGTTAGAAATACTGGATTAACTACAACTACAAACAGCATATGATTGTGGCCAAAATTAACAATCTTGCAGGCATAAATAAAATACAAAATTAAAAACAAAATATACAGATAATCTTCAAATCACAATTTGCTCAATAATGATTCAAAGTTATAGTAGCCTTAGGAAAAATGCTTTATGGTTTGTGCTTGCACTTATGATCATTGTACCCACCCTGTGGTAATATGATTGCAATTTGAGCGCCTTGGCAATTGGCTTGCGTTTACAAATTGCAGAGTTCTATGATAATGAGATGGCAATTTGCAACCATTTAAAAAACGTTCATTGGGAAGCTGAATTTGCTTTATGACCATATGATTCACTTAATAACCCTATGGGTGCTTAACGACAAGTGATTTGCTCTGTGACTGCCATAAAATGGTTATAAAACTGAGTATACTTAGGACTGCACTAAATTCTGATCCCAATTGTAAGTCAAGAACTACTTGTACAATATAATCAAAACAGAATTTAAAAGAATCTGGTTTTAATGTTACTGCACCTGTTGCCTTGATACTGAATAGTCTTTATCCTCCAAAATTGCCTGTTGTTTCCAGAATGAGATCCTATACTTTGACATGCCCCATCCAAAAAACTTAGAATAATTTCTGGTGGTTTCAGACTGAGTTTTAATTGACATGTTTACCTTAGTTCAATTAAAATAACCCAATTAATTAAAGTGGGTTATTTTCCAAACTGCAAATGAATCCCAAACTGAATCTTGGAATCAGAACTTACTCCTAAAATCTCTAAGCTAAGAATAACAAAACAAATATAACTAACTTCCATGTATTGTTCTTAATTTTTCTTTTAAAGAATACTGCAATAAGACTCAAAATTCACTAATACTTTATCTGGCTGTACACTGCCCTGAGTCCGTCAGGAGAAGGGCGGTATATAAATGCAATAAAATTGGAAAATTGGAAATTAGTCATATCTATCCTACAGATATGACTAATTTCCAATTTTCCAATTTTATTGCATTTAT
>JANHFO010003415.1:88100-102552 GCA_032468095.1 Pareas carinatus
GCCCTGGAGGCTGAATTGGAGCGTTCCCAGCGTCCAGCGGAGCGATCTCCCACGCTTTTTGGGAGTATTCGCTCCATAAGACGCAGATACTCCCCCCCTTTTTTGGGGGGGAAAAGCACGTCTTATGGTGCGAAAAATACGGTATATGTTTATGAAGGAACTGAAAGATTCTGGAGCTCATATCCCTTACCTCTGCACCACAGAACGACCTGTCTTCAAAGAATGTATTTGTGCTATAGGTATGAATCTAGGACAGGGGTCCCCAACCCCTGGTCCATGGGCCAGCACTAGTCCACAGCATGCCAGCAACTGGGCTGTGCAGACAAGCCAAGCTCCATTGCTGGGATACAGCCAGTATGCAAAACCATGCCCCCTTCGGTCCGCAGAAAAACCTTTCTCCATGGAACTGGACCTATTGGAACCATTGAAAGAAAAATGATAAATGAGACTTAGCATGAAGCTTAAAATGTTTCAGAGTTACCTATTTCCTTTACCTGAGACCAAGAGGAGGAAAACCAGCTGCCTTGATTTATTGATAAATATGCTGAATGCTTGTAACAAGGATGTAGGATGCAAACTTTTTCCATCTCTATGTTTGGTTTCTGCAGATAGGAACACTTTTTAGGGGCAAGTTCTCGATACTTTCCAGAAATATATTTTTCAGCACAGTTCAGTGTTTTCCTCTGTATTCCCTTCCCACATGTCACAGAGCACTGAAAAGAGAATTTAATAATAACAATTAGTGCAAAGCAAGGTAGTCCCTTATTTCAGTCCATGTGAAGCATTTTACCTTTTCAAGTCAGTATAAACTTGACTTTATTTTGACTGATCAGCTATGTGGCCAACTCAATAGATCACATTTCAATCCATTTAACAGATGTTATGTGTTTCAAACAACACATTCTCTTCTATTATACTCCATTCCAGCTGTTCATTTTTCTTTTCAATTCTACAGCCATTATGTGTGGGTCATAGTAATTTGAATTTTCTTCTTTCTCATGCGAGTCTCAATAGAGGCAAGCCCGAATTCCAAATAGAGAAGGGCGATAGGTGTAATGAAGATTACAGAGCAAGATTTTTAATTCTTAGGATTGCATTGTTTCCAGAGTTCAACACTTTTTTAGAGGCAGAGTTGTGCTCCATATAACAAGAGGCTCAGCACTTTGCTCTAAATAGTTTGCCAGCAGTTGGAAGCAAACTGCTGCTACCACATCTGGTGTAGTATTTGAGCATTTCTGGGTGTGGATTGACTGGGCATATGCTTAATATCTTCATGCAGTGGGCAACTGAAAGTAGATTCTTAAGTACAGGTAGTCACCCAGTTTAAAAACAAGATCGATTCCCAAGGTTTGTTCTTAAGCTGAATTTGTATATAAGCTGGAACAGTATTATTATACAGTATTGTATAAGTATTGTATAATCAGCTTGAACCACTTAACAAATTTTGCTACAATAGGTTATGTTCTTAACTGGGTTATTCTAAACCAGGATGTTCTTAACCTGATGACATGCTATATTTAAATATCTTAGATTGTTGCATTTGTATGCTATTGATGTTCCAGTTAGAATGTCAGTTGGTATACAGGATAAGTTTGGTCTGGAATATTTCTTTTCTTTTTTTCAATAACAAGCAAGCTTCATTGAAAATTTAGTAAAAAGGTTCCACAACATTGCCACATAGTGAGATGAAAATAAGGCTGTTGTTTAGCATTAATGGGTAAAACTCTCCCTTAGACAAGGTTTTCATGATGTAAAAATTAAACAAAAGTGAAACAAAAATACATTCTTGGTCCAAATAGAAGAGAATAGAAGTTCCTGGTGCTCTCTGAGCTTGGTTGTTTGTTTGCAGATGTTTCACTAGCACTGAGTTGCACTGATGATGAATTAATTACCAGCTTGAACTGATGATTTTACCTACTTGGGTAATAAAATGTTTGCAAGTAACAAACAAGTTCAGAGGGCATCAAGAACTGCATGCATTTTTTTAGGATGCTAACTGCATTAGGGATCACTCCAAGAGAAGTAAATCTTACCTACAAAGTTGTCTTCTCACGAATAGAAGAGATTGTATATTCAGTAGCATTTTTTTTTAAAAAAAAGAATTCTCACCTCGGTCCATGCAGACACAAACCACTGAGGTTTCTTATTTTTATAGCATCGTTTCAAGAGGCAGGTTTCTTGCATCTTTGGTTTCAGTCCTGTGGCACAAGCAGCATCGGATAGAATTTGATCCCAGCGAGAGGAAGAGAAGCTTTTGCACAGAACGGTTCTTTTCCTCCAGCCTTTCCCACAAGTTCGAGAGCACTGGGAGTGTAGAATGGACAACCAACATGATAGCAAAATGTTTCTCAAAAATAAGAGAAAAGAATTTGAAGTAAATAAAATACATAGCAGTTAGGTGTGTTTTATATACTTTGCTCTTCCAGCAGAATGCTCTTACATTTTCATAATATTTCAAATAAAATTGAAGAAGAATGAAATGCCCATTTAGTCCAGCATCAAATGGCAGGAAAGTGTGCAGACATGACCTCAGGACAACTAACCTCTCTATATTATTTCTACCTACCTGTAAGGGAAAGGTGCATTGGCCTAATACACAAATAGATTACACCATATGAATGTAAATGGTAGTGATTCTTGTTTCCTAGTCTGATTTCTTTTAAACTGAAAAATGCTTAGTTTAAATAAAAAATTTATAAAGCAAAATTGGAATTAAATCCATTGATCACAGCAGAACATATATGCATTTCTATCTAAAGTGTATTATATTTTAATTACTGTTAAAAGTTGTAGATGACTTATATACATATAATATCTGATGATAAACTACATTTCCAATTATGAATTCTTATATAATTTTCCCTGAACGGTATCTCCCATACCTAGTTCCAGTGGTCTAGTCTTCAGCTCTACCGAAGTGTGACTGGGTATCAGTTATAATATACATGTGTTTCAGAAGGTCTACAAATTCTATCCAAAAAATCAATGTTACCCTGCGATACATGTAGTTATTTATTCATCTATTGGATATAATTCTGAAGTATACAACTGTGAATTTAATGTACCTCAGACCACGGTCCAGTGCTCCATGTAGGTGGACATCTTTGAGTGTTACATAGTTCCTTGGTGACTGGGGCAGGAATCTGACAAAGAGAGTCTGACACCCATTCTGGCTCGTATTGAATTCTTTGCATGCAGTGAACATTCCGGAACCTCTCTCCTCCTCCACAAGTCAAACTGCACCCACTCCAGTTCCCAACAGTCCAGCTAGAAGAGAATTAAAAAAAACATGCAAACAATTTGCATTTGCAGATCCGACTAATTTGTCTAAACCAGTGTAAGGAGAAATTGATTTATTTGTAGGGATCACATTTGTACCACAGGTTTTCTCCAAGCATTTAAGAGCTTGACGTACAATTGAGCTCAAAACGTCTGTTGCTAACCATGGCACTTGTTAAGTGGATTTTGCCCCATTTTAGAATCTTTCTTGCCACAATTGTTAAGTGAATCACTGCAGTTATTAAGTTGGTGACACAGTTGTTAAGTGAATCTGGCTTTCCCGTTGACTCACATGACCCTGGGACACGACAGCCATCATAAATACATGCCAGTTGCCAAGTGTGCAAATTTTGATCACATAACTATAGGATGTTGCAACAGTCACTGTTATAAGTCACTTTTTACAGTGCTGTTGTAACTTTGAACAATCACTAAACAAACTGTCGTAAGTTGAGGACTACCTGTATTTTATTTTCTTCTTAAGATAAGAGAGTAAGCAAAAGACACCAACTTTCAGTATATTCCATAGGTTCATAAACCTGAAACCTCAGATGCTATTTTAGATTGTTTATAGATTTCCATTGTTTTAATATTCACTCACATCTTATAATTTAGAGTGGGGGGGGGAGAAGAATGAAAAAGAAGAAAAGAAAGAAGAATACAGCAGATATGGAATATTACTCTTTAATGATGGAAATATGTCACTTTTCTAAACATAAACAATTCTGACATTCTGAAATGTATTTTGTAAATTAATATATGGCAATGGATTCTACATGTGTAACCCAGACATAGTGAAATCAATGTAATTTGATTTAAGTCATTCATTTTGTCCCTACCAATTTTTTAATTTAGACTTTTAGGGGAAGCAGGAAAAATTTGACAATAATTCTTGTATAATAGCAATTGTTTAGATACTTTACCACAATGAATGACAATGTGTACACAATTAAAAGCATAATCTGAGAGCCAGATATCTTTGAGTTTCTTTTTATATATGAACTCACTGGATGACTATATGCAGTCCAGTAACTGAAAGGATGCCTCAGCAGATGGCAGCATGCGACTAATCTGACGTAATCTGAAAGTAAAGCAGGGTTGGACGTGGGAAGTATGTGAATAGAAGGCTATCAGAAAATGCAAGGTTGGTAGGTTACACTGGGAGTTTGAAAAAACAATTCCAGAAAAAAGCAACAGCAAAACCCTCCCAAAAAGCCAGGAGAAAATGTTCTTTTTCCCCAGCTGGCTGAGGAATTCTGGGAGTTGAAGTCCACAAATCTTAAAGGGAGACTTGTGGACTTGTTTGGAGACCTCTGCTCTAGAGTCAGGCTTGACTTGAAAGAGATTATATCTCCAAACTGAAAGAACCAAGAGGCATTTCTCGTCCGCACACCTATAATATTTCTTAAAATATGAAATATTGCTGCTTTTCTATTAGTTATTTCAAATATAATATCGTAAAAATAAAATATAGGTTATATTGTTTATGCCTCACCCTAATCTTGCTACAGGAGAAATACAGGTAGTCCTGCACTTATGACTACAATTCAGCTCATAATTTCTGTTGCTAAAGATGACATTTGTTAAGTGCCCCATTTTACAATCTTTTTTGGGCCACAATTGTCACAGTCCCTGCAGTTGTTAAATAAGGAACACGATTGTTAAGTGAATCTGGCTTCCCCATTGACTTTGCTTTTCTGAATGTCACAAAAGGTGACATGACCCTGGGACGCTGCAACCATCATAAACATGAGTCAGCTGCCAAGTGGCTGAATTTTAATCATGTGACCATGGGGATTGTGTAACGGTCCTTAAGTGTGAAAACGGTCATGTCACTTTTTTCAGTACTGCTGTAACTTTGAATGGTCACTATGTTGTAAGTTGAGGACTACCTGTAATTCAGTGTTGACAGGGCTTTCATCATATATTGGTAAGTAAATTTACCAGGGTTCAGATTTGTTTTGCTGCCTATAATAGTCTCGTCCATGTTCTGCTTTTGCTGCTGTATAATGGAATTAATATGCAATTGCAGGGGAAAAAAAGAAGATACACTTCTGTCACATTTTCCCCAGTTCTTCTGTTTGAACAGATGTTCAACTTACTGACCTTAGGGGCAGGTTTCAGACTGCCCTGGGAATCTGCTTATGCTCTTTTCTCTTTTCCCAAGTTACTGCCCAATATCAAACCTTGGCATGGAAAAGATGGGGGTTGATGACAGGTGATTGGCAAAGAGCGTGGAAAGACAGACTCCTGGAACAGTAACCCAAGTCATCAGCTAGTGATCTAAAACATTCCCATCAACAATTTTGGCTTCTTCACAGTTCCTTTTTAGTTTTAACGGTTTAGTTCATTTGTACCCTATAATGGGTAGCTGCTCGTACACTTGATAAAGCACGTGAATGCTCTGCTAATGCCTATCAACACTTTTCTAGATTTCAGATAGAAGAAACAAACTACCCTTCCTTATTCCCTCCCTTTGTTTCAAACATCCATCCATTGATATCTTTGATTACACTTAAAATATGTTTTTAAAATGATTGTTAATGGAACATTCAGATAAGAATGAAGACTGATAAGTACAATTTTGTTCATTCTGAACCCCTGCACCTTCTAAGAGTAACTAGAAAATGTTGGGAAATGCTGAGACAGACAAGACAAACGCATCCTGCAATTTATGAGGACAACATAAGGAATTCTTATAATGCAAAATGTTGTCACCAATTAAATTATTTGCGTACTTAGAAAAGAAGCCATGACATGAGAAGGGAGCATACCTCTCTTTCAAGGATAAGGCCTATACTTGGCCTTTGGAAAATGCTGATGAAAAATAATGTTTGGTGCCAGAATAAAACTGAAATGTGATGCCATGATCACTTATGAATTATGCATTGGACATTTTCCCTTTTCTAGACTAGTAAAAACTATAGTTTGCTAAAAAAAATGTTTTGGAGGTCTCTGGGGGAAGTATTCACAGCTTTGAGGGATCACATGCAGTCTTGTTATCGCAGATTGTAGAGTTTTCTTCTGAGACTTTGAGTCTAAACCAAAGATGTAATTAGAAATGGACTCATGTTGCTATAGAAAACCTCACAAAGTTATTTTCATTCAGTCTATCTGTTTTATTTCATTAATATCTACATTTTTATCTTATACCTTTTTTAAAAAAAGCTGATTTCGGAAGCATTATAATAATGTTCAGTTACTTACAAATTGCTATTCAAGCTATGAGATATCTATATGCTGACCCTAGAGGAAAAATGGTACTTTATTTAAGAGATTTTTAGTATCTACGTATATTAATAAGAACAAGTTTCAGATTATTACACTTTATGGTAAGTCTAAACCCATATGCATATTTACAAAAAAGAAAATGAATCGAAAGTTATAGGATCTACATGATTTTATTTGTTTCTAATGAAATCCTAATATTAGCCTGGAAGCAGATTGGCATGGTGGAAGAAATATGGAGTAGTCAGAAAAAAAGCACCATGCTCTGTCTGCATCTGTAGAATGCAATGGAATACTTGGATATTTCTTCCTTCTATGAAATTGGTTAAGTTAAAAAATTATGTTTACTTTGGCTTAGGGCCAAACAAACTGATAAATCAGACCTCTTTAGAAAATTTGGACTTCAACCTATTCCTGATGGATATGAACTTTCCCAGAATACCTTAACTTGAGACCTTAGTGGCATTGGTGGCTAGGAATGCTTTCCATCAGTCTAGCTTAGTTTGCTAAAGAAGTGATATAGTTTGACCACAATTATTTATGTTCTCACAACATTCTAATTAGAGAAGCTGATGCATACCGCATACTGTCAATGCCTTAAATAACTTGAGTTCCACATTTCTGAAGGAGCTCTTCTCTTTCAGCCTTTCTCAGATTTAAAATAATCAGCGAAAGTGTTTCTTTCAACCATCAGAGATAGTCAGGACAGTAAATTAGACTACTGGGTATTCCAAACATTCTAGAAGGCACAATGGCAAACCACTATCACCAAGAAATCAGAACAGGCATGTTTTGAATGCACCAGGAATTGAACTCACTCAACAGTACCCACCAGGGGTGGAAAGTAGGCAAAAGAGACAAAATGGTGGTTGTGACATTATGATATAAGACTGCCACTTTGATATAGGTTATGATGCCAGTGCAGCGAAGCTTTGATTGCAAACTGTGGTTGTCGTCTTGTCCCACCCAACTTTCTGGGATAGAACTAACACTGACATTTTATTAGGTTTTTTTTGAGGAGGGAGAGTTTAACTTCGTTGGCTAAGCATTTGAAAAGTTTTAATTATTAAATATTTATATTTGCCTTTTATTGAGCATCGCAATATGGATTTATTAGGTTTATTTTTATGCATTTTGAAATTAATTTAATTTTCTTCTGTGTGAGATGAAGAGCAATATTTAAATACTTTCTAAAAAAATAACAATATATTATAATGCACACACTCAGAACAAGGTTTCCCCATCCTTTTCTACTACAATCCCTCATGAAATAGAAATGGAGGAGTTTCTCAATGAAGCTAGGTCCAGCTATGATAGAATGATGTTCTAGTTCCTCTTCCTATGAGAGTCTGTATGTTGATAATTATTGGTAAGATAGGAAAGAAGTTCTCAGGAGGAATTAGGCATGATGAAATCTTGCCTCAACCTGTAGAGTAGGGGGTAGGAGAAAGTGGAACTTTTAAAACATAGTTAAAATTAGGCTCCAAAATATACACTGGGCAACACAGAAGCGACCCACGAAAGCTCTTTCTTTTCTTTTTTAGAATATTAGCCACTTGTGAAATGAATGCATGTTTTTGAAGTTGTCAATCATGCAGTAATAGCGGCGGCACTAATAGATTTAATTGGAACTCTATCTTCAGCTTGTAATATTATATGAGGAGAACATAGCATAAATGTTTATGGTAAAGATTTTGGGGGCATGCTCAATACTAAATAACTGGCTTTAAGCCTAGCTAGTGTAAATCTAATATTGATAAATTTAATGTGTTAGCTCAGTTAGTTTAAATGCTCAAAACTTGGATAACAGCCAACTTCGGAGCTTGTGGCCATGAATTCTAAAATATCTTATGCACAACAGAGAAATGATGTCTGAAGGTTCCAGACGGTATAGCAATGTCTCTTTTAACTTGACAGATGGCATACAAATGAGGTAACTCACTATATCTGCATAAGGAACCATAAAACAACTGTTTGTTTATTACTGGTATATGCTGCAACTAAATAGCTGTTTTACTATGATGGTTAGAAGGGTCTTCACAACTACTGTAGTCTGAGTACCTAAAAATTAAAAAGGACTTAAATAGGAATTCTAACAGCTCTGAGTAGGGTTTTGTTTTTTATTTATTTGCTTATGTGTGTATGTATGTATGTATGTATGTATGTATGTATGTATGTATGTATGTATGTATGTATGTATGTATGTACCGCTCCTATCATTGAACAGATTACATACTTGTCATCTGCAAATAAGGTTAAAATAATAAAATGACAACAAGAAATGATAAAACAGCAAGTCTTCTCATGATATATTAGTCCGAAGGTTAACCAGATTTTAATAGCTTTCCTTATCCCAGCACTGCTGGAATCAAGTTGTATCTCAGAGAAAATGCTACATTAAAGCATTTACGTTTTTCTTTCAGGAGCTCAAATTATAACTTGTCATATATGTTATAAAGGCAAAATTCCCTTAAAGCTTTTTTGCTTTTTTGCGAGTAGTACTAAAATAGCTTGCCTTTACCTTCTTTCTGGATTATTTTGCTTTCGATTTCCCAATCTCATCCACATTCCTAGAATTTCTTGATGGAACCTCCATTCAAGGTTCAACAATCCTTACTTTCTAATTTTTTGTGATCAGCAAAAACTGATGTGCTGCCATTTGCTGTGACTTGGTAAATAGCAAAACATGTGAATGTCTACTTTTATAATTATATCTATATATTCAGTAAGCAACATTTGTTTCTCTCTTCCTCTCTAACAGATGATATTTTTTCAGGTGAAATATGACCAGATTCAATTCAAGTCTTTGGATTACCAATTGATTCTACTATTGTCCTCACTACCACCCTTGGACTGTCATCATTGGGGTACAGCTAAAGATGGAAGGCTATTGAAGCACCAGAATTGATGAACCATTAGTATTATAAGTATTGTTTCCTTATTTTAGGTAGTACCTTGGAGAGAAAGATAAAACTTAGAAAAAATAACTTTAGAGATTTTCAACAAAATGCCAAAATTAGCATGAGTTTTGAACTGGGGCTCCAAAGATGTTAGTTCATTGGCTTGAATTCTATAGCATTTCTTGATCTACATTGAGTTTATATGGAAGACAATTCTTATAAGGGGATGCAGCTAAATAATCTACATTCAGACTAGTTGATTACTAAAGAAAAGGACAGGTAGAAATCATTGCTTCTGCCAAAAAAAAAAAGAATGACTTCAAATCTTTCAGACTGTATGGCCAGAAGCTTAAGCACAAGAAGTTAATCTTTGATTATACCGAAACCATTTGCTACATAGCAGTTACTGAAATTATCCTATAAAATGTACAACAACTTCTCTGAAATACATCTTATCAGAAACAGTATGTCCTTGATTGCCCTGGTATCTGCTTCCATCCTAGTGTATGTAAGAGAAATCTACCAGTTTATGATATGACTGGGGTCAATTATACTATATGACCTACATTTAATCCATTCAGATTATAATGAAAGGCTTTATTGCTGTTTATGGATGATTAGGGTATTACTTATCAGTAATTTTTGTTAAGCTTTTGAGTTACAAAATCCATCACAGTTGGGGAAGAACAATCCCCCTCCAACTTCTAAAGTTTTATTATTATTATTATACTCTTATAATATGGAACTGCAAGAAGGTTAACAAAAAACATATGCATTAAGCAGTACAATAAATAAAATAAACATAAACTGCAATGCAAATATATAAGAAAGCATAGCAATAGAGGAGTTAAAGAGCTAAGTGAAATTTAAGATAGGATGGAACCTAATTTGTTATCCACAGCATGTTTAAATGTTAACAGTGAAGGCAAAAGGGTCTTCAGGGGAAGGGGCGACTTAAGTTATCACTCACAGATTGGGTGACCTAAGTGAAAAGGGTCTATCCTATGTGTAGCCAATCAGCTGACTGATAGTGAAAAGAAGATGGGGTACCAGAAATTGAACTTGGGCTCAGAGCCAAGGGACAAATGGTTAAGACTCAAAGAACAAACACTAGTCAGAACCACAATAATAGATAATGAAACTAGAACAAGCAGGTCAAAGACAGAAAGAATACATAGCACCACAGCACAGTCAAGAACAATTCTTCAGATAAGGTCCCAGCCTAAGCAAGAAGCCTTTCAGGGTCTAGGAAAGTGAACAGAAATAGAATTTAGGCTTATATACTACCCCATAGCACTTTACAGCACTCTCTAGGTAGTTTATTTTGCAGTGAAAGCCTTATAAGTAATGACCAGGACTTGAAGTATGCCTTGAAACAAACTGGAAGCCGGTGCATATTATAAATACATTCCAAACAGGATTTCAGTTGAAAGGTGTTGCAAATTCATTGAACAGGTACATGCAATGTCACATACCTCTGAGAAAATATACATTTTGTTGTTCATTTAATTACCTGGGGGGACAAGCAGGCATTTTGCAAGGGATGGCTCCAGTAACTGGTCGAGTCTTGGGGTCACATAAAGAAGTATCGACCGGTACTTGAAAATCTTTGAAGCAGGTTTCTTTTGTCACCATTTGACCTGCATACAACACCACACAAATGACAAGCACAAAATCATAACTGTTTACATTTGAAACCTCATCTCTTGATTATCTAAAGCCACTGTGTCCATCTTACACAATCCTATGCAAACAATAAGCACACTTGTATGATTACCTTCCATGGTTTGATTCCCTAGGTCAAAGACATGCTTTGTGCTTTAAATATTAACTAATTTCATGAGTATTTGACAAACAGTTATGGGTACTATGATATACCATTTGCTCCTAATTGCTGTTCCAAAGTTTTCTTCCCTTTGTGCAGTATTGTCTTGTTATTGTTAGCTCTATATCAGCAGAAGAGAATGCTAATACAGCTTCCCTTTTCAGTCATGGTGATGTATAAGGCAGACAAATTTCTTCAGAGAAAGGAAACAAGGGGGTTGTTTACAAACTTCTCCCAATTCAAATGTTTTGATTTTATTTCTGGGTTATTTCTTATTAATCCATTACTCCATTTTTAAATTTTATTTCCAGACAATGCATGCAGTTTGTTACAGCTCTCAGTTTACATCTCTCATCCTATTCTTACGCATTATCAATACATAGGACTACATACAAGCACTAATTAAATCACAGCACAAAACAATATTTTATGATGTGATAATGACTGATGTTTTATCAATGATTGTGATAACTCTAAAGGAAAAAATGAACTGAAAACTGATAATCTGTACGCATACTGTTTCTCAAATATATCAGAACATAATGCCAAAGGATGAAAAGATAACAAACTCACAATAAGATAATAAAATAAAACAGCATCTGCTGATTTATAAATCAACTAACTATAAAAAATGTAGGATGCAGAGTTCAAGAACAACTGATTGAATCTTATACCATGAGAACAGTTTTGTTGACTACATTTGGATGAGATAAAAGTTTAGGGTATCTGATTTGAAGATTTGCAAATAGGAATTATCTGTCTACTGTATCTAGACCAAAATTTTCATTGTTTTAATTCAGGCAACTTGTGCATTTAGCCCAGTGCAGGCGACTGCTTTATTATTCAGTGTAGCTGTGACTCCAATTTAGAGTTTTTTCTTTGTAAATCTGTGTATTTTCTTATGCCATAGAATATATGGAGAGATTACATAGTGATCAACCCTCTTAAAATTTGTAAAAGCAAAACACAGTTTGGTCTGACACACACTGCAAGTCTGAAGGAATGTTTGACCCATTTCATTAATGTGTTTAAACTTACATTCTGTTATATATAGTTTGACAAAGATTATGTAAACAGCCTCAGGAAGAGATAGACGATGGTGTGGTGGGCAGAATTATTACCATTCTACTTCCGCATCTTACTCAACTCCTATAGTTCAAACTTGCTTTTAATTTTTCAAGGATTCCCACTGCAATCAATTATCAATATTACAGTTAACAGAATCCATTGATGCTCTATGAAGGAACAGGTCTCAACTTATATCGACTTCAGCTGGAAGAAAGTCAGATGTCTTCTCCACCGAGTTCAAATCCTTTCTAAACATGGACACTCATAGAGTCCCGTTTTTTAATGCTCCGTACCTATTTTAATATCAAGAGGAACTTTAGAAAATGGCTATTAGGGAGACTTTGCCTGAAGGTAAGCACCTCAGACTACTAAGGTGGGTACGGGGATCCATGTGGTAAGCTTACTCTTACTCTCCTCAATTTTTATTCTCAAGTTTTCTCCTATTATAGGCTCTTCCCTGTTTTTTCATTCCTTCTATGCAAAATCTTTTTTTAATGTAAGTTTATCCTCTTCTTTACAGATTTATTTCATAATGTTTTGCATGACTGATATAAAATTCTTCAGATATCCTCCTAACCAAATGGACCCAGCAAGCCATGCCTGACCACAACTGCAAGTGGATTATAAGGTTTCTAACAGACAGGAAGCAGCAAGTGAAGCTAGGCAAAATCACATCATATCACATTCAATTAGCACAGGTGCCCCCCAGGGTTGTGTGCTCTCTCCACTTTTCTTCTCTCTATATACCAAAGACTGCATCTCAAAGGATCCCTCTGTTAAAGTACTGAAGTTTGCAGATGATTCAACCGGGATTGGTCTCATTCAAGACAATGACAAATCTATATACAGATAGGAAATTGAACAACTAGCCTTGTGGTGCAGTCGGAATTTATTTATTTATTTATTATTTAGACTTATATACCACTTAACAGTGCTTTACAACACTCTCTAAGCAGTTTACGCAGTCAGCATATTGCCCCAACAATCTGGGTCCCCATTTTACCAACCTCGGAAGGATGGACGGCTGAGTCAACCTTGAGCCAATGAGAATCGAACTGCTGAACTTGATGGCTAATGGCAGATAGCAGTCAGCAGAAATAGCCTGCAGTGCTGCTTTTAACCACTGCACCATCCTGGCTCAGGAATAATCTTGAATTGAACACACTCAAAATTGTAGAAATGATAGTCGATTTTAGGTTTCTATTATATCTCAAGATTTAAAATGATCAGCTAACATCAAAAATGTCATCAAAAGTACAACAAAGAATATTCTTCCTGCACCAACTCAGAAAGCTCAGGCTACCCAAAGAGCTGCTGATACAGTTCTACAAAGGAATTATTCAGTCTGTTATTTGCACCTCTAAACTGTCTGGTTTGGCACACAACCAAACAAGACAGACACAGACTTCAACGGATAATTAGAATTGCAGAAAAATACTTGTTACAAATCTACCCTCCATTGAAGACCTGTACACTGCATGAACCAGAAGGAGGGCTAAGAAAATAACTACAGACCCCTCACTTCCTGAACATAAACCGTTTCAACTTCTTCCCTCCAGATGTCGTTAGAGCGCATTGCATACCAAAACAACTAGACACAAGGACAGTTCCCCCCCATGACATCACTCTGCTAAACAACTAACTTCCACAACACTGTCAAACTATCTAGTAGGACTGTATTACAATTATCCTTCTCATCTTTCCTATTACCTATTTTCAATTAACTTTGTTGCTGTGCCTACAATCTATAGTAGCTTTATTTAGTATCCTAGTATGACTTGTAGATTACTTATTTAGTATTCTATGACTATTCTATATCTATCACCGAATACATCTTATGACATGCTAAATGTATTTTATGATTATGATAATAATTTATCACTTTCAGCATATATGTACATTGGGAGCTTATGCACCGGAGACAAATTCCTTGTGTGTCGAATCACACTTGGCCAATAAAGAATTCTGTTCTGTACTGTTCTGTTCTTTTCTATTCACATCATTCTCCTAATACACAATAGTGAGTGAGGGCAATGATAGTTATTTAACATTTTATTTATTTATTTATTTATTTATTTATATTTATATCCCGCCCTTCTCCCCAAGGGGACTCAGGGCGGCTTACAGGCAGCAATTAAAATACAGATACAAA
>JANHFO010003415.1:165841-180010 GCA_032468095.1 Pareas carinatus
TAATGAGTCCTCTCTTCTCATTAGGTGGTCAAAATATCTGAGTCTCAGCTTCAACATTTGTCCTTCTAAAGAACAGTCAGGGAGATTTCATCCAGGATTGACTGATTTGATCACCTTGCAATCCAAAGGACTCTCAAGAGTCTTCTCCAGCACCACACCTCTACCTCTACCTTTACATGACAGGGACTTGGAATATGAAGTCACTAAATGGTAGCAGGACAGTTGTAAATGACAGCATATGGTGGAAGGGAAGTTCTTGTTGCTTCCATATGATGGAGAACATTTGCTCTATTCTGAAAATGAAAGGCAATAGGTCCAATTAGTATGAATGCAACTGAGGGTGAAGATTTGGGAAATGTAGTCATCTGAATGATAAGGAGGAATGTTTAAATAGGGCTAAAGTAAAATAAATTATACCCCAATTAGGTGGACTAGCAAACAAAAACTTCCTCTCCTGTTTCAGATGAATGATCTGTCATATATTTCTCACATCACTGGATGCTCTGGAACATACAAAGTAAGTAGTAAAATGTGAGAACATTCTTTGGTTGACCTATGCCTTTGCCTTGAATTCCTCAGACCACTGACTCTTTATTATAGTATAGATCTCCAATTATTCAAGATGAACTTAAAACTAAGTCTTAGTCAGGTGCCTTCTACAATGGAATGTGCCAGCATTCCTAATGAAATAGACATTTTTGGTCGCTGTCACTCTAGGGAGTCTGTTTTAGAAATTTAGATAACATACTTAGCAAAACAAAGAACATCAGAGAAAAAGTAAACAATGGTTCATTTTGTGTTTTTATTACATATGAACATACAAACGTTACAAACTGCCTCCTGTTAATAAGCTGGAACTAAAATCTAAGACATTTGCTTGCTGCCAAGGAATTGCCTCATGTAGTTTATACAGAAGCATAAAGATAGAAATAACTTGTGTATAAAATGATTTTGGGTTTTAGAGAATCAACAGTTATCTTGATTTTCTTAAAATTTTTCTTTGATTATCAAAGGAAAATCATGAATAACAACCATGACATTGAAATATATACTCAGAACAAATTTTGCCAAGTTTTAATTTTTCAGGATTTCCCCCCTGCACCAACTATTTTTGCCTATGACAATTTGCTGCTACCAATATATTGTTTTAGAGATAGCATAAAATAAGAGGATAGGATTAGGTTTTTCCAAAATAAAGTGGCCTGGACTAGTTCAGAAATTTCTTGGTAATCTTTGAACAATCACTACCAGTTTTGTTGAGATAATAAATGTGTGTCTTCAGGGTACTCTGTAGAAGAAAATATATATGTTAATCTTGTATGGCAAGTTTGCATTCTGGTTACCTTGTAGTCAGTAGGCAGAGTGTTTATTTTTTAAAGTTGGACCCAAATATTTTTTGTCTCATGATTTTTATGTAGTTCTTGAAGGCTGACACTGTGAGATTTGCCAAGTGTACCAAAATCATGACTTCACATTAATACATGAAAATAAGTCATTACAAGACATAGTTTTTCAAAACACTGTATGTGGCATTCTGAAAAAGGCTATCCACTGGAGTGTCCCCCAAAAATGTCATTATTAAGTTCCATATTGTTAGGCATTCTTGAAAAGTAGCTCTAAAATTCAACAATTGCTATCTGAGGCAATTTTATCATTTTAGGTTTGTGAACAACAGTCTAAATCAGCCATTTACCAAGAGCCAATTATCTCATTATCTCATCTGAGTGCGTGATAGAGCGGAAAAAAAATCAATCTATCTACTCTCTGCTTTGTCCACCAAGTAGCGTATGGCAAGAACACCTCATGTAGAAGGTGGCGATATGAAGCAGTTTGTATGATTCTTCTCCCTCTAAAAAAAGAGGCTATGCAAATTTGGCTTTTGTATATGTGTTGAGATGGACTTCTGCCTCATGTATTTATTATTTGTGTTGAAGAACAGAATATAAAGTCAATGAAATGTTTAGCATCAAAGCCACTGAATTTTGACTAAAAACAATATTGAAAACAGGGTTCTTTAATATGTTGCAAAAGAGAAAAGAGATCAAGATTATCAATCAGTATAGTGTAAATTATAAAATGGTAGCATAAAATTCAAATATATTTTGACAAATAAAGCAATGAAATCATCCATAATTTCCTGTCCAACCTGAGAAGAGTGGAGAAACTGGAATGGCAAGTATACTCCAAAAGCTGAACACTCTCAATGAGTCAATACGTAGTCAAGAGTTAATGGTTGAGACTTGGCAATTTTTGACTCTCCAGGTGCTCTTTTCCGTTAGCTGATTTTGCATTCTGCCATGCTTTGCTTTTGCTTGGTCTTGAATTGTAATCCTTCAGACACGGCTTTTCTGAAAGCTGTTCTTGTAAGCATTTTGGCTCAAGGATATGATTTTTAAAACATCCTTTAAACAAACAATGCCTTCATAATTTCCCAACTTTCACAGTTCATTGTCTCTCACTCATAACAATTCAACTTCATATTTGATTCAAACTAAGCCATTATTAGATGAAAGCATTCAAAAGGAGCACATGACAAAAAGTAAAGCTATTGCTATAAATATTTGTATCACACCTGGGAGCTGAAGGTGGTTTTCAGAAAATTGCTAGGGATGGGATTTATTTCCTATATTTCTTAGTAGGATACTACTGCTTGTTTGGGTAGGTTTTTTTTTTAAAAAAAATCACTTTCTATCTATGGTGTTAATCTGGTCTAATTATGGAAGTATACTTACCCTGTAAATCTACATCTGGCAGTTTCACTCAGACAGTCATCTTGCCTTCCCTAGGGCAAAAGTTCATTGTGGTTATCGCTGATCTTCCCTGGGTAATCCCTGCTCATATTTTCAAGCGTTCATGGCACTGTCAGTTTCATAACAAAAATCCTATAAATACCCTGCCTTGTCTTTTGCTAAAGCTCTTTAGTTAGAGAGCAAAAAACTTAACCTCCTCTCCATTTAGTGAAAGATGGTCAGTGTAAAACCGTTTTTTATGAATGCCTTAATTAGCCAGCTTCTTCATATGCCTGAGATAAGACAACTATTGTCAGCTTTACACATCCCAACAGATCCCATCCAACCCTCCAGAGATCTAATTCTAATCTCATTGTTTTCCCCACTTGCTAATATCTGATGTCATGCTACTCTTTCTCCATATCCAAAAGCACACTGAAGCCCACCCCCCCCACTGCGCGCAAAATTTATTTTCTGAATGTTTACATGCAGACATCAAACAATCTCACCAGCGAGACATATAGTAAGGAATTCTTTGCATAAAATAGGAGGTGCAGATTTTAAAGAATACTGCAGTCTTTGGAAGTAAATTAAGAATCACTCTATCAAACAAATGCTGACATTCTATAGATATTTATTTGGAAGTGAAGCCCACTGAGTGTAGCTTCATGTTGTCCCAAACTGGCTTTGAACACAAATACAAACTTTTTGCATTTTTCATAGCAAGGAGTGGTTTGGAGCCAGAGATGTGTGTGTGTGTGTGTGCGCGCAAGCATGCGTAGTCATATGTGAGTGTGTCTATGTGTGTGTGGATTGGCAAATACTTTCCCAAGGCTAATCTGATTTACATAATGGCTAATTTACATAATGTGCACATAGAACTGCCCAGATTGGGAGAACTAAAACAGGCTAACCATGTCCCTTTGCCTTCTTACTTGGTTCTCAGGGGATGGAAATGCTTCATGATGTTTGAACTTGGTTGAAATTAGATTCTACCACCCAACAGAAAAACCATCCTCAAATCGCTGTGGGCATCTATAGTTTCAGACAGATTTTTGGAGCTCAAATTTCTTCAGGTTTTATACATGGCAAGTTTGCTGTGTGCCAGCTCTGTGCCAAAGGTTTCCAGGCAAAGTGTCCATTCCATCACTCCTGGAGGTATTTGGTGTGTGCACTCAAGAGTGCTACTAAAGAACTAACCACTAATTCTTCCTTATCAACACTTATCAATAGCTTTTTGTTAACACTTGCGGAGGAATCAATAATGGCTGGTTTAATGGGTGAGATACAGAGATTTAATATATGAAGATGTATTTTGTGCTTTTCTGCCCCTAAGACTGCATGTTGTTCTAAGCTGCTACCTGTGCCAAGCACGATCATCCTGCGATGAGAAAATACCAGGGTAAAACAGGCCATGTGGCTTTCTGATATTGGCTGAATGCCATCCAGAAATTATCAGGTTCTGAAAATCTTGGGCAGCTAATTAAAAGGGACCACTCTGTAAAAGCTGCTTGGCTCAGGACAGAAGCTCAATTGTGCATTGCATCATTCTGGCCAGTCAGACTTAACCCCAACTTGGCCTTTTACTGTATTGGATAAAATACTGTGTTGAAGGCAGGAGTAGGGGAGACTGAAAATCTCATTTGTAGCAATGCAGTTTTCATCCTCTATATAATGAAATCCGAAGTTACAGAAAGAGCCATTCTTGAACTTTTATAATAGATCACATTTTACATTGCTGGGTTTTGCATGTAGACTTGGCTTTTCCTCTTGTCAGCTTAATTATTTTTTCAGTTTTGAGTTTTACCTACAGTGCTTTTTGTGTTTGTCTTTGGATATGCCAGATAGGTATATTTCTTCCACTGAATATGTTTTACAATTCAAATTTAAAAAGTTATGTTGAGGAAGAGCAAGAGGCAAAATGAGGCTCCTCTTTATTTTGAGAATATTTCTAGAGACATAATATTTCTCTGTGTTAGAACCTTGGCAGTCACTGTTTCCTTCGCATGTTCCCCTTACTGCAACATGAACTGATGTAACATTTTTAGGCCATGTGCCATGACATATACTTCTTACCTAGATCACAATGGAGGTAACTGAAAGTCATGGAAACCTGTATCAGTTTTAAATTATTGTTTTCCCTCAATGTCTGATATATATTTTTGTTGTATCTGACCTAGCTATATGCTTGTCGATGTGATCAGGGATGGGCTCTATCCATTTACTGTAATGTGAATAATCTTCTTCCCTCTAATACTGGGACTTGCCCTTTAAGGTTATTCCTTCTGGGAACCCAGAGGAAATCAGACACATGGCTTCCACAGCAACATTTCTCTATTAAATATTTTGTTTTCTACCTATGCAATGCCTGGTTGCTCTTTTGCAGAACGCATGTCAATCCTTATCGAGTATTCTTATAAAAACAATTTTAATAACTCTTTTGAAAGAGACATATGTGGGTATTTTTGCAACAAGGATTAAATAGGTCCTAAAGATGTTCCAGTAGAAGAGAATAGCTCAGTGTTTAAATGTTGACTTTTGGAACTTAGTTGTTACAGACATCTAATTACCAAGTTAGATAACATCATCATTGCAGGTGAGAGTGAAATTTGCTGGTAGTTGATATAATAGTGACTTGGTGGGGTGTGACTTCCTCCTAGATAGAATTTAATTTATTCCCTTATTGTTTGTCTACTGCTGTTTCCTGTCTGTTTGGGTATGGATTTCTGGAGGTGATGTGTCCTAGGTCATTTATTTTCATCCTGCACTTTTGACTATACCTTTTCCGTGCTGTTTAAATGCAATTTACCTATTTATCAATTTATCTATTAATGGTTGATTTGTCTGAATACCAATTTCCAGGAATTTATTAGCATTTTTTGATTTTGGGATTTGCCTTGATCTAACTGAAAGTGTGGTTAAGTTGCCCATTTTGCAAAATTAAGGATTTTTGTCAAGCATTTTGACAAAATGCCACTTGGAATTTGTGTATGCAATATGACAGACTTCTGCCAGTTTGTCCTACATAGTAGCTGATATAGTCCTTATATTGTATCCTCACTTTTTTTGTATAAATCAGGGGTGTCAAAATCAATTTCATTGAGGACCACTGCCATAGTTGCTGTGGCCACTGCGGGCTACCCCCTGTCGCTACCTCTTGCTGCTTCTCGCACCCCCTATGGTCACCACAACCATTTCTGTGGTCTCCCTGAGGTCGCGGCAGCCCTCCTTGAGATCTCCCTGCAGCTGCCGTGGCCCTTCCAGTGGTCTCCCTGTGGCCACCACAGCCCTATCTGTGGTCTTCTTGCAGCTGCCGCAGCCCCCATGAAGTCCTCCTGCAGCCACAGTGGCCACTGGATGCCGCAGCCCCCATGCCGTCTCCCTGCGGATGCCATGGTCCTCTCTGTGGTCTTCCTGTGGTCGCAGTGGCCATCCTTGGCTAAGGTGGGCTGGAGCTGAGGAGGCGAGGGCCAGTTCCTCGCTGTCTCCAGGGCAGCCCCATGTACCATGGGTCTTGTGTTTGACACCTGTGACCTAAATGCTTTGGAGGAATTTTGTTGGTTTACATACTATAGTGGTGTTGTGTAGTTCTAGTTGTCTGTTGGTTATCTTGGAAATATTTTTGTTGTTCACAAGCATTATCCTTTCCATGGATAGTAAGGGATGTGGTAGAGTGAGTATGTGATCAGACATTTTTACCAAAGTTTTGTGACTATCTGCTCCATTGGTACATCTTATATAAGTGGTTTGTTTTGAATAAATCAAACAAGTATGCAATACTATTTCAAATCAGAATATAGTAGAGGATACTGGTCAAATATAAATACATGGACTTAGAAAGTGATGCACATCAAATAATAGATTAACAAAGATTTACAGAAAATATAATCTTGCCATTAAGACAATGAAAGAAGTTTCAGAATTAAAATGCTTTATGGCTATTTCAAAGAAAATTGAAGTTATGAGTGTAGTATGAACGAACTGTAGACAAAAAAATAGTTTTGAACAGACCAGGATTTGCTTTTTAAAGCACTATTAAGAAATACTACAAACAGATGCTTAATCTGATAAAGATGGAACATTAAAACAGAGAATTTCAAGAATGAACCATGAAAAGATGATGTACATAAGTTTTGGCTTAACCATATTATCACTTCCCATGAAAGAATGGCTAATTAATTTAATGAAATATAAACTGGAAATGCTGAAGAATGGATGACAACTAGAAGTAGTACAACAAACAATTACATGCCAATTATTCCAATTATAACTATGTTCAAATGTCTAATTAGTATATTCAAATTAAAAAATTCATTGCATCCGTTTGAACAAAAAGATAACTGCTGAAATTTATGCAAAACAAAAAAAGATTGATAAAAAACTTCAAGTGAAGAAAAGTCAACTTATACATGGTTTGGATCAGAGGTCTCCAACCTTGGTCCCTTTAAGGCTTGTGGACTTCAGGCTTGTGGACTTCAGAAACTCCCAGAATTCCTCAGCTAGGAGGAGACCTCTGGTTTAGATTAACTATTAAAAGATGTTTTGTTCTCTTTCACATAGCCATATACAAAAATGTGTGGAAATATTTGACAACTGGAATGTGGTAAAAGGAGCTATGAAAAAATTAAAAAGAACTTTGGTGGTAAATGGTAAAAATGTAAATATTGGGAGAGTACTTTTTCAATGAGATTATTTCCATTGCTTTTTAACCATCTCAGTGAGAACCTTCATCTATATTCTGAATAAAGCAAAACTCATATGTGAATTGTTGCAGCAAAATGGGGATCTATTTCACCAATTATGAATTTGAAGCTATACGGAAAATCAAAACCTGAAACTAAACCCTTAATACTGTAAAGAGATATAATGAGGATATCCAGTCAAATTTGGATTTGACAAATATGTGATGCTCAACATAAAGAAAGAAAAAAATCAGCAAAATAATGGGGTAATAAAATAGGATTCTCATAAAATCTTTCCTAATAGAAGAAAGCTATTAGATAACACCTTGCATATTGAGGTTAAAAAGAAAATCAGTTCAGAATATTTAATATTAGTGCATGAAATTTTAAATCCCATCTTAAAAAAACAGAAGCAAAGACATAAGCAAGTGGATGCACCTGTAATTAGAAACATTGGATCAAATGAGTACATCAAATCAAGTAAAAAGACAATGCTAACCAAAGTTTGTAAACAAAGCCCCTACCAATAACCAAAAAGAGGCAGAAACAAAAAATGAATTGAACAGTTGGAAAATAATTTAGAAAATTGAAGAAATAAACCATCTCATGGCCAATACATAAAAGAAACAGATCAGTAATTGGCTATGTATCAAGAAAGAAATAGGATTAATTTTTACAGCTCAAGAACAAGCATTATAAGCAAACATGATAAAATAAGGGATTCAATATGTATCAGCAGCAAAATCAAACTTTGAAATGAAAGAGATGAAAACATGGATAGTATAATTAGTAGCTGAAGTTAAATTGTTTCCAGACTGATGATTAATATGACAGAGAAGCTTTATGATCTCTCTCTCTCTCTGTCTCTCTCCCCCCACCTTCATTCTGAGTTTGCTGTATGTGGTATGTTTAAGAGAGTTATTGATATGTTATGTTAAAATTATGTAAATTATATTAAAATTATATGAAACTTTTTGCATGCAAACTGATTCCCATTTAGAACACAACACAGCTGATATTTCTTTATTAATACTCCTGTACATCAGCCTTTTAAAGCATGTCAGGTTCTTCTTTCTTCCTTTGCTCCTGCCATTCCTCTACAGAGTTTTCCCCCCAAATGTAAAATAAATGGTATTTTAAAATGTCTTTGATAGTTCATGAAAGGGTTTTATTTGATTTTAAAATGAAGGCCTTTAAAAAAACCTCATGTGATTTTAATTTGTCTGGATTATTCTATTTTAGGTGGAATATCTTTGGATCTTTGTAGACCAGGAAATATTAAATACAACCTGCACATCTGTCTTATTTTCTGTGAATGAAAATAATAATCTAGTATTCTGCTGAAACAAATATAATCTACATGTGAAATTAGGAATGGATAAAGATATAACAGTTGACCTTTTTTCTTTTTCCAAGATTCTGTTCTGATGTTGTTCTGAATTTTAAGAAAAAAGTCATTGATTCATATTGTGACTTTAATCTAAGCTCTAAGATCTTCTAAAGCATATTCCCTATTAACAAAATCTACCATTTTCTTTCATTGCAGGAATGAAACAATTCAAGTTTTTCATCCCAGGGGTTAGGACAATTAATTCAAGAACATAACTTTGGTTTCTCAGCCTCTCTTTCCAAGTCCAGAGGGCAACCAATAGTTTGCCTCATTTTTTTAAAAAACACAGAGCTTATTTGCATAGTATCTAAGAATTTCACTGAGGATTATGTGTTTTGTCTTCTGTCAATGTATAAAGAAATGGCTAGGTGTAGCGGAGCAAGTGATGTGCATGTAATCCTGAGTCTATGGAGTCGGACAGCATCTAAATACGAGTAAGTAAGTAAGTAAGTAAGTAAGTAAGTAAGTAAGTAAGTAAGTAAGTAAATCCTTTTTTAAAAAAGATGAAATCGTGCAGGCTGGTTGCTGTGGGAGAGACAGTGAATCTGTTCCTCCCCTCCTTCACTTCCTAAATGCTAGGTTGAGGAAGCGCCCATTTTCAAATGATGCTTCTCCAGCTAAGGATACTCTTGCAGAAGTAAGCTTTGAATGCTTCTAGTCTAGCTATGCATATATTCCAATAATCCTTGCAACTTACAACTCACTCAGTGACCAATCAATCAGTAAACTGATGATGTAATAAATGCAATACATTACATCGGAGGCAGGAGAACATGTATTCATTATACTTTAAATTGATATTGCTTCTACTATTCTTACTGAATTTCTAATTGTTCAAGGAATGTTAAATTTGACAAAGATGCTTCCAGCTTTAAAGCAAATATGATCTTCAGGCAAACTAGAATGCCAGAAATGCTTTCCCGCTGCTTAAACTTTTTTCCATATGTATAACTGCAGAACATCTCAAAACAAACTGTTATTATTTGTCAGACATTTAAATGAATCTACCCATAAAAAATGAAGAGGGAGAAAGAGAGGCGGAAGAAGGAAAAGGGCATGAGGTAGAGAGAGGAGAGCAATAACAAGTCATTTTTTTAAAGCATTTAAAACAGAGGTTCGAGAGGGCAGCCTGGCATGCTTGGCACCTGCCATTTATACATGTTTGCTAGACAAATGTAAATCTGGATACAAGGCTTTAAGCCTATTATTTTGCTCATATGATTCCTCTTCAACCAGTGATGTCTTTTGACTTACATGGGTGATAGCATGAATTCAAATTAAACATGGACCCTGTGAAATATCTTAGTCCTCACCAAGGTGGCATCCTGTTATCTTTCACCTAGGAGTTTGTTCCGGTTGGATATCTATTACAGAACAAATCTTTTTGTTTTTCATTGCTTATTTATTCTCCTTAATAGGAGATAGCATGGTATCATTTGAAGATTGCCACTGGAACAGAGTGTTACCTTCTAGCAGCTATTTTTCTCTCAGCTATTATGCAGGACAGGAAGAGAATGAGGGATTTCATTTGGCCTAGTCATTTGAGTTGAGGAAAGGTCAGAGGAGAGGCTGGGAGCAAGTAGGGCTGTTTGGTTTCCTTCACAGTATAGAAGCAGAGAAGCAACTAGGCTGAAACATTTCAGCTGCTGCTGCATGTTCCTTTCCTCCCCAAATTTAAGACCCCTAGTGCTGCCCACTTTAAAATTGGTGGCTGTAGTTTTCTACTGGTTGGAAGATTTAAAGTCTCTTTCAAGTTAAGATTGATTTCTTGGGAACAGCTTGCCTCCAGAAGACATGGGTGCTCTATCACTGAAGGTTTTAAGAAGGAATTTGAACAGCCATTTTTCCAGAATAGTATAGGATACGCTGCCTGAACAGGTGATTAGACTAGAAGACTTCCAAGGTCTCTTTGAACGCTGTTATTCTGTTATGGACCTGCTGTTTCTTAGCTATTATAAAGATTGGTACCTATCCCCATTGTTGTAGGAATGCAATACAGGGTTCACCGTCTATTTTTTACAACTAATTTCCTTCTCAGGTGAAAACAGATATTCATGTTTTGTAATAAACTTAAAAACAAAGCAAAATTTTGTTTTTATGAATCTCTCTCCAATGATGAACTGGACTGGAAACAATTTAATCTGAAAGTAATCCACAGGGGTTTAGATTAAGAATCACTAATACCACTGAACTTTTGGGAACACAGGGAAAGAGTGGGAAAAGGCAGTCTTTCCCAGGACCCAGGCCTGAAGAGAATGGGCAGTGCTCACATCTCTTGGTTTCCTGGGGAAATTTTAAAAATGCCAATTGCAGTCTCCTCTCACTGGCTCCTGCTGCCTGCAAAAGATTTCCCAGGGAAGTTGCTTCACACTCATTTGCGAAAGTCATAAGGGCTGTTAGCTTCAGCCTTCTCCCACTTCAAGCATATTTGAAATTGAAGCCAGTAACATATTTGGAACTGAAAAAATTAGAATCCCATTGATATCAACTGGACAAAACTTGCATTAATAATCACTCTGTGTGTCAACAGACAATTACATTTGTAGCAGTGCACATCAGTGCAATTTCTCTCTCCCTCCCTCTCTCCCTGCTTTAGATGTTTAATTCATAGGGATAGATTTTGTCTTAGTGAGAGAAAGATTACTTATCTGTGAAAAATCACCTGGGATTAAGAACAATGGGTGTATTTTACATCTGAGTAAATACTGCAGTAAAAACTGCAGAGTCAATTTACTAATAATGGCCAAGGGTAAGACTACACTGGAATATGGCTTGCTTCACTTTGATGAACCATATTGTGTGAACTTAGTACATTTTGATGTATTCAATAAACTGTAGTAAATCATTTTTAGTACGATTTGCAACTACATTGAAAGGTTTCAGGAAATACATTTACCTATGAAAAGGTAACTATAAAATGAAGCAAGAACTAAAACTAAATTCCCTCTTCCCAGTGCCTTCCAGGTGTTTTGAAGGCTCTGTTTTGAAGCCCAACACAGTAGGAAAATACTAGTTTATGCCCTAGACAATGTAATAGATTTTAAGAGAGAGAGAGAGAGAGAGGGAAAGATAGGGGGGAGGGGAGNNNAGAGGGAGGGGGGAGGGAGAGAGAGAGAGAGAAACTCTTTCATTGTCTCAGAATTTCACCCCTGGAGCTTTGCAAAGCTTTTTGATTCAAGGCTGTTCCCAGGTCTTCTAGTTACATGAGTCTGAAGGAAAACCACAGAGGTCAAAACTTTCAATTTGATATGCCCCTCCACTCATTGCCTCCATCCTCAAGCTTTGTTTGAAGTTTTTGTAACTCTTATCCTAAACTTTTCACACTGGGCTATGGTGTCTTTGTTTTTTTCAGGATATCCTAGCAGCTTTTGACCATCTGAGTTGAAGAATTGGGTGAGTCATGCTAATCTTACCTCCAGTTTTGAGCAATGTGATGAATATCCTAAAAGAGAAAACCTTGTGTTGGATGCAACAGGGATCAAGCAAATGAGAACACAGTTGAAAACTCATTTAGTAGTATTCCCTCACTTCTTTGGCTACTTCGTAATCTTATTTCCCCCCCCCCCATGTATTATTTACCCCCACTGTGTATCTTATTTAGCAATTATAACTCTACTTAGGCAATAACCATTGCTACTTCTATGCAATAATGATATTAGATTGATTGGTGTTATTATTCAGGTAAGCAACCCTATTGATGTGTTCGGGAGAACATGTATGGACTTAACAAGAGGAGCAAATTAGAAATATGCAAATAAGCCTATTTCCTAACATCCAGATGTTTATTATTTTTGTCTGCCATGACCTGTGTAAAATGGGATTCTAACCCATCCCAGCTCATGAAAAATTATTTTCAGCTTGGGTATCCTGAGTAAAACACTGAGTAAAAGACTGAGAAACTTTTAAAATGCATTTCTCCGTCAGCTCTTCAGAATGAAAATCTTAAGGGTAGAGGTAGAGCTGGATCATGGAGGAATGTTGAGGTAGGCCTTGTGTATTTCTGTCTCTGCTTTCTCAATCTACATATATTCAGCTGCAATATTAATAGGAACTCGACCTTGCCTCACAAAAGCACGAGGTGATTGGCTTATCATTGTTAATCATATCCTGAAAATTCTATCTCAAAGGATAAAAATGGTGAAAAGATTGTACTATTAAGAAATCTATTCTGGGGTATGAATATGCATACAATAATGACTTTGTGTCATTAACTGACCACTGCTCTTGACTGGACAAGCCTCTGCAGTTTTCTTGGCAAGATATTTGGAAATGGTTTGTGGTTGCCTACTTACGAGCGAAAGAGAGTGTCTGGCCTAGGGTCATCCAGCTGGCTTTATGCCTCAGGCAGTACTAGAACTCATGGCCTTCCAGTTTACAGCTTAATGCCTTAACCACTACATCAAACATTATAATCTAAGCAGTCTCAGGACAAGCTTTTCTTTCTATCTGTATATACAAGATCCGATCAAGCTCCTGTGGAAGGTTATGATGTTGTTTTTCTTTTGTGACCTGTCCAGAATCGATTGAAGTCAGTTGGGATCCAAACTGAATAAATAAAAATAATTTAAAGTTATGATTGTATTGTGTTACAATTGCAAACAAAGTAGACAGAACTGGACAGACAGTATGTACTGTATGTTATAATTTTGTCTTAACAGCAGAAATTACCTACAGGATATGATTTTGAGTCCTTCAATGTCTAATAGTAAAAGTGAACCCATCTGTATCAAGGTGCTCGCCTTCTTGGTAAGCCATATGTGAAGGTTTTGCCATTTTTCCAGGATGTTTCTTCAGCTAGTCTAATACAGCCCTGGGTTTTTCAGGTTGGCTCTGATCCAGATAGGAGTCAGGTCTGATCCTGCTAAGTTTTCCATTATCAGCCAAGATTGACCAATTGCTGCTTTTGGAACAAAAAGAAGACACAAATCGAATAAATCTGTCCATAGTTTAATTTTGTTTTGCTGCATCAGCATTTTTATTTGCTGATAAAAATACTTTATTCTATTTATTTTAAAGATTCTTGATGATGTGGAATATGTCTCATGGATGAGCAGAGAAAAACAGAATGTAAGTTAAAACCTGTTTTTTTATTGAAACGTTTTACAAACAAAAGAACATTTTACCCTCTCCCCTCACCTTCCACCCTCCCTCCTCCGCCTTCTAACCCCCCTCCCCCTCGTCCCTGACTTCCCAGAGCAAAATACAGAATATAACATCTAACAAACATAAACTAGATTTTGCTAGTAATTCTAAAAAAAACCCCTCTTCCATTGTAACCTTAACTCCTCTTTTACATTACAAAATACAGATATACTGATAACCTCTATTCTACTCATTCATAAGCTATATAATACTTCTTAATATGATA
>JANHFO010003415.1:230360-248425 GCA_032468095.1 Pareas carinatus
TTGATTATATAGTAATTAATGAGGCTTTTTTCTTCTGATCACCATGTATGTTGGTATGTATTTGTATTTGTATGTTTGTATGTTTGTGTATGAGTTGTGTATTTGTTTAATTATTTGTTTGTAATAAAAAATTAACTATAAAAAAGAAAGTTAAAAAAAGAATGTTTTCTTATATTTTGGAGTTGTTGTTTGTTTATAATTACCAATTGTTTATTACTATAATTAGTATATTCAGTTGAAATATTAGCATAATCAACAGATTTCCTAAACACAGTCTGCAACATAATAAAGTATCATGCCAAAGTGTAGTTTATGAATTAAATTGGGATATGTTGCATTTCATATGTTCTTCATGAAGCTCAGACAACTGTAAAAGAACTTTCTATAGTCTTTAGCAGTCTTCTTGACTCTGTTGTTGGGGTGTAGGTTTCTTGAACTGACTCCATTATTTAAACAAAGGCATTATTTGCTCACTAATATGCAACAGTGGACCTCTTGTTCTGTAATATATCTAATTTGGGAGATTATAATGCTGTCTTTCTTAAAAGAAAGTTAGAGTGGATGGGAGATACCAAGATTTTTGCTCCTCCTCATGATAATAGAGGGAGGGGGCACTACATCAAAAGAGATAACAAAAACCTATGAAGAAACCTAGAACACATTCCCTCCAGCAGCCAACACCCAGATAAACAGGGATTAACATCAGACAAATAATTAAGTAGAAAACAATACTCTAATCAAGGAATTGCCAATGAGAAAAACCACACCTGTAACAACACTGACAGGGCAAGCTACTGTATATAAACAAAGAACAAACTCCACACTCACTATTACCTTTGAAGTTACCTAGCCGAATAATTAAATGTCTGCAAGCAAGCAACCAAGCTCAGAGACCACCAAGGACTCCATGACTACTACATTAGTGTGTGCTCTTCCCATAACACAGCTTACACTATGTAAAAATTGCCCCCCCTTTTAGTAGCATTCTCTTCCAATTGTGTTGTTCTGAATTATAAGGCCATCAATTCTGACTGATTAAAACTCTAATCCTCATAGCAGTTAGCTTAATCAGTGAATATTGGCAGGTTCTGTTTGTAATTACAATGAATCGGTTTTAGAATGATTTTCTTAAACTTATTTGTTTGCAAAACTGTTTGCATTCACCCATTCCTTTTAACCATTCCTTTTTTGTGCTATATGATTGGCCACCTAAACTGTATACTATTGTCTCTGCTCCATGACTGGAACTTTTGAAACACAGTAACAGAGCACATTTGATGAATAATGAATAATATAACATCCAGTTCACCCATGAGTAGTTTGGCTTGCATGAAAAAGTGAATATCCACCTCATTTATTCTTTTTCTTTTTCTTTTCTTTTTTTTAGCATGAAGCAGCTTTTAGAAATTAATTCCAGAAGAAATTGAGAATAAGGAAGTTTTGGGGTACAGTCTTTAAAAATTCATATCACTGCTTGCTTAAACCCTTTTCCCTTACTAATTCTGCTTGCTACTCTTGGAAATGTTAATTGTTTCAATTTTTAAAAGATGTTTTCTTGGTGTCCATTGTATCATTTATGCATTGTTTATTTATCATTGAGTGTTGGACTCTTTCTTATGCTAAGAGCACTGGAACTGAAATAGCAATGAGATAACTTGACAATTCATCTAATTCTTAGTATTGTATATTGTGGTTTGTGTTCACACTTCAGTCTCTAGAGTGTTCTGTATTATATTTGTAGTATGCATTTTCCCAAGACTCCTGGGATGACATAAAGGGGAATTATCATATTTTACCTCCTACCTTGGTATTGTATAAGGAAAGATGAAGTTCAATACATGAGAATGAGCAAAAACTCCAATGCCACCTTTGTTTAATCCTGGACTAAGTTTAACTCAGGCAAACTTGAACTTGGCTTGCTATTTTGCAAGACTTCTGCAATTTGATCTTGCAATGAAATATGGAAGATAGTTTGAACAGGGCTGTAAGATGAGGTGAAGACCTTAACACAATTTCAACACTTAGGGCAAAACCAAACAGTGACATAAAAATACTACTCACTACTTCTTGAGCAAGTAGGAAAATATGTCAGATTGTGCTGCCCTGACAGATGAGCTTTATTCCGCCTCAGAAATTATGACAGTGCGTTGTGGTGTTCTTACAATTTTAATACAGAACAAGATAAAAAGAGTGATTAACAGATTCCCCTGCTTTCTCTTCCACTCCCATTCCAGCAACATCTTCTGGTGGGAAAAATATTAAGTAATTGTCCTTAATAGGAGAGGCCAGGGATGGGCAACTGTCGGCCAGTGCTTTGAATGATTGAATTTAGAGTTGCCCTATCACTGGTCAGAGGAATAGAAGAAGGGTTGTAAAGGGCACTGGGGCAAGTCCTCCTTTTTCACCCCATGGCCCTCCTTACTGCCTATATCCTGTCAGTCAGGTTAACTGCTGTGGAGAAAGATGTGGTGAAGTAGGGAGGAGACATTGGTAATAAGCAAAAGATATCCTCAACTAGCTCTGCAGGAGAATGGTTATGCCACCAAGAAGTGCACCAAGTATTGGCTTTTGCAGTAAGCAAATGATATAGATGTAGGCACAATGGCATCATTGCCCCTCCAAAGAAATAAAAACAGTAACAATGGTGACCATTAAAAATACCTTCTTGAAACAAGCAAAAGAAAATCTGTAACACAGTCACTGATGGCAGAGCCAGCAACACACACAGAGCTTTTTCTTTCAAAAGAGTGCTAGTGCAGTCTTACTTTCTTAATAAAAGTCTTGTGCATTTCAAAAACATGCTAAATCCATGTGGTTAAAGATCTGTGCAAAATTTAAGAAACATTTTGGAAAGAGTTGGTCACAAACATTTTTGTAGAAGTCAAGTGTCTAGTTTTGTCTTCACCCAAGGTCCATGGAGGGCAGTGGCCAATGACTAGAAGAGAGGAAAACCTGCTCACAATGGTTAAAGTAGCCAATTATAACTGGGCAGATCCCAAGCTCTGACTGTGTCACCAGTGACATTGTTAACTGTATCCACAATTATTTCTCAAAGAGAAAATCTCATTGGGAGAACTTATTCACAGATCTTTTGCACAATTATCACCTTGCCCTTTGCCTCCCCATCTAGCTAGTTTACACCACTGGCTGTGTGTGTAGCAGATTTTCTCCAAACTTACATTCACTAGAAGGTTATCTCAGCAGGAGAAGTTCACATTATTAAGAGAAAATTCTGGGATACTGAAAAGAGTGGTAGATCATTTTCATGAGTGTGTATCCAAATCTAATGCAATTTGAAATTGTATGAAAAGTTCTGCTTAACTCCTCACTGCAATCTCAACCAACTACTGACACTAATATTAGCCAGTAGAAAAGAATAGAAATACTAACAAGAAGGTACAGTAAACAATTCTCCTAATGACCATCTAATGATATTCAGGTTCAGAATTCCAAGCCAGATAACTGAAATAGCATCAATGGGAAGCTGGTCTTTGAAAGCTCTAGACTCTTAAGCTCTAAACTGCTATAAAACTGAAGCTGGGCCAAGCACGCATGACTGAAATTCCTAAAGTTTTAAAGAAAAAATAGTGTAAATAGTTAAAATCTCAAAGCAATATATAGTGTTTCTATTTTTTGAGCAACATTTTTTTTAAATTCCAGTGTCTTCAGGAGGAGATGCTTTAAATATGTAAAAAGTCTGTAATATTTGACACTGTTTATCATTGTATAAGCTAAACATAGGTGGAACATACACCTTAATTCTCTTACCTTAGACCTCCTGGTTTACCATAAAGCTCCAGAAGTTCTTAGTTCACAATCAGCACTGTTTTTCTCCCTTCTGTTACTCTTTTTTGAGGAGGTAATGATAGAAGAATGTTTTAAGCTCGACTTGGATTCAAGTCTGGCCTAGTACAAAAGGGGTTAACAGATTGTATGGAATAAAACATTACTCCTCCTAACATGAGTAATTTCAACTTTTGAGTAAATGCCAACTTTTGGCATTTGTCTTAGTCTTATCACATGGGTTGTACTTGATAAAATTCACTTTTCTACATAACTCTTACACATGAGAAAAGCTTATCTAGCTAGATTTTTCAACCTCCAATCATTGTTTTTCTAAAATTCCTTGACATACAAATTTTAGTTTGGTTGGAAGGATAGGGATGAATTGCCTTCTTCTTAGTGACTTTTCCCTAATTCAAAACATTGCAGACATTTATTGCACTAACAATTCCTTGTTCAGACTGTCCAGGGTAGACCCCTTCTTTGTCCCAACTGGGCTGTTTAATTAGCATTGAGTTGACTGTAATAAAAGAGAAATAATAGCAGCAAATCTACAGGAGAGACTGATACTGTAAAAGGGGCAATCCACTGCTATGGATGCAGTCCAAACTGAGTTTTGGCAATTGTTTTTTTCAACCATTCTTTGCAAAAAAATCTGTTTTTTCTTTTCTCCTACACCTGGGAAATTTGACCACTAGGAAACAGAAGGGGTATTCCTTTTGATGTTTTACATTATATATATTGTTGTATTGATATGGCTAAATAAGGTTTATAATTGTATTAACACAAGTAGATCCAGAAGCTATCAAACATCAAGAGATTATACCATCGTGTGAATTTTCCTCTTTAAATGTCTGTCAAATTCTGGGTCTGTTTCTCCCTTTGCTAAGAATAGTATATCTATATTTCATATGTAAATTTTACTATGAGTGATTTGCCTGTTTGGTAAGCTAGACTGCACCTGTAACATGTGGAATTGAGTTAAAAATGACAAGCAGACAAGCACAAAGCACATTATCTTGACAAAACCAGTCTCTGAAAATTAGCTTGTGCCTGAATTATTAAAATAGCAAGGAATATTTCACTCAGCTATGCAGGAATGTTCCTAATTGTCCACTTTAGCTAACTTCCTTTGACTTCACAATTGGTCAATTTGCAGCAGGGGCTTGCAAATTTCTGCTCCTCCATTAGGGGAAAGCTCAACAACAGTTCAGCCACCCTCATTTATTTTAATAACCTGCCAAACAGACATGAAAATGGGAAAGCGGAAGGTGACAACGTGACAGGAACCTGACTTGTGAGAGCTACATTATAATCAAGTTACACTATTTTCTGCCTTTCATTTCTTTTGTGGTAAGTGCAAACTAATTGTCATTACTAATTTTGTTGGCATTAATATCAATACTAAGCAAAGGAAACACAGATAGCCCTTCTGTTATTTTGAGAGTGGGGGTGATATTCAAAGAAGAATGAAATCTGTGAAACTTGATAGGTTTCAGGTTGTGGCTAAAGTTGTAGCTTCACATTCTAAGATGAAACTTTCAAACTGTCCACCAAATTGAACTTCATCAGTTGAATTTTATGAAAAGAGAAAAAATGTAAAAAAAATTTTTTTTTGCAAACCGCTGCAGTTCTATCAAAGTTATGGAAAGTTGCTATCATTTTTGAAAGCCAATGTTATATCTTCCAAGGGGAATATAATGCCATTCAGTTCTGCTTTTGTTTCAGCCCACCCTAGAGTTGTTCTAGGGCTAGATTTTATTGTCACATTTATATTTTTATATATGTAGCATGCATTTGAGCTTCTCACCAAGCCTCTTATCCCGTTATTGATTGGAACTAAATTTCTCAAAGTAGCTTCAGCAGATGGCTGAATTATTTGTACTCAAGCTGCACCTGTAATATTATCCTAAAACTCTAGAAATGCCAGTGAAAGAAAGATATATTTTCCTTCTTAAATATACTTCATGAAGGCTAAGCCTCACCCATTTGAGCATCCATTGTTACAGCAGTGGTTAGGAAAGACGGCACAAAAGTTGAATCACTATTTTTGTCAGAAGGTATCCTGAAAATGTTATGCCAAGGGTAAGTTAGGTAGAAATCTCTACAGAAAGAAACAGAAAATTCATTTCAATCCCTTGCTGGGTCAAGTCTGCTTTTTATAACAGCAGAAAGCCCCCTCATGGAAACAGGGAAAAAACCTTATCCCTTAAATAATATCTCCATTTTAGTAAAGAAGAGGGAAAGTCAGTGGTGGATATTTAGCTTGCCATTAGCATGTCTGCTTCCCATTCCCAACATTTAAGAGCTTCTGTTTTAAACCCAGATAAACATGTCCCCCAAGAGCTGAGCAGTGCATACCAAGGAACAATTGAGGAAGGATCAAAGTGCCTGACAGATAAAACTGTGCTGGATGTGGTAAAATAAACAGGGCTTAATCCCTTTATAACTTGGGTAAATAAATACAGCTTTAATTCAGATACAGTTTTGCCTCCAGGTTACTGGGTTCTGTTAACACCTCTCTGTCAGCAGTAATGCCATGTAAATGAGACACTCAGAGCTCTTCCCCTTGCTTCTTGCCTAATCCTCTTCCATTCTTCTAATCATAGGACACACAGAGGCCAGTATCTATTTTCATCTGGCAAGATAAGATCTTCTAAGGAATTAACAGGGGCTTCCACTTAGCTTGGCAGCAGCCCAGGCCTGGCTGTGATCTAGGGCTTTAGGGATTTCTCATTATGCGCTGGTGCATGCTGGATCGAAGACTTGCATTCCTGGCTACTGGATTTTTAATCCTCTTGCGACCAGTGTTAGGAGCTCCACTTATTTGAGATCTTTGATTACTTAGAGCTGGGGCCCTTTGATTGAGTGAACTTCAGAAGACAGCATGAGACTGCTGATTTCAAGTTAGGTGTTTTAAGTAACTCCTTGGAAAAAATACACAGGAAAACTCTAAGCTTTTCAGTCTCTGTCCCCCTTCTTCCTCCTTAATTGACTTTCAGAAGATAACTATATGCACTCAAATGCAAAAAAAATTCCCATACAGAGAAAGGAATCATTTCAATAGAATGGTGGCTTGAACTGGCACTTAAATAAATAATGCAAATCTGCCAAAAATATGTATGCATACAAGGCAATTGAGACCACAACAACACATGTGTTTTTCTTACATTTTCCTATATAATGCAGGGTTCAAATACCAAAGGTATAAAGATTTAATCACAACCAAAACAGCTCTTAGTAATCCTTAGAATATTATTTTCTAACATATTCAACAATTGTCAATTAGCCTGTGTGTGAACTGCAACACCATTTGGAAAGAAGAGCTGATTTACTTGGAAAAGTTTGCCATGATTAGTAATAATTTTCATCTGAGTGTGTGATGGGAGAACCAAGATGTGGCTTGAGCCTTGCCTGGATGTAAAACCAAACCTGCATAACTTACAATTCATTACATGACAGCTGCAAACTGCCTAGTCTTTCATCTCTTCTCTTCTCAGTCATCTAGGTCACAGTGGTCCCAAATGTTCTTTTTCAAAAAGCAACTGGCCTTTCTTTACTTTTCCTTGAATATGTTTCGCTGACCTGAAAGAAGAACTGAAGAAGCTTCTTGGATGAGAAGCAAAACATCTTCAAGGAAAAACAAAGTCCAGTTGCCTTTTGAGAAAGCACATTTGGGACTGCTTAGTTTTTCCTTCCACAGTGCCAGATAAGTAGAAGCTGCAAATACCACATAGAGTGTTAAAGTCAGCTTGAATTGACTCACAAGAGCCAATCACTGAATTTTCTGGAATTTGGTAAGCAGAGTTGAACCACTATGGCTGGTGTGCCAGTCAGCTGATTGACAACTAATGACATCTTGCATGCCAGACAGCTGGTTGTTAAATGTTTACTAACATACCACTTGATGTGCCATTATGGGCTATGTGACTTGGTAGTGATGCATTGCTGGACTTTATTCAAAACTGGATGCAACAGCTAATATTGTACACAAAATGCAAAATTTATGGTTGAGTATCCTCCCTTAAAAAATGAACAAACAAACAAACCAAAAAATCCCAGTCTGTTCTCACTCCTTTGGGTTTCTGATTCTATCAGAGATAAGTGGCAATCTATGACCTGGCAACACTTTGTCTCCCTTTCTCAGTCTCTCCCCCTCTTCCTTGTCCTTTAGAGCAGGGGTCACCAATCTCCAGTCTACGGACTGGTACCATTTCTTATCCAAGAAGCAGTATTGGTCCGTGGCCTGTTGGGAACCCGGTTGTGCAAGTGGCAGGTGAGCATGTGAGACTTCATCTGAGGATGTACAGGAACTAGGTTGTGCACATTAAACTACCCCCAACCCCACTGCCACGGAAGGTGGCAGAAAGGTTGGGAACCACTGCTTTAGGGCAATCACCTGGGAATTTTCATGGTACCAATGTTATGCATGCACACAGGACAAATTGCACCATTTAGTTGTCTAGCTATTCAAAGCACCTAATGGGAGTATCATAAAATAACTAGTTGCAGTTGGTACTCCTCAAGATCTAAAATATGTTTGCCTTAAGATGAAGTCAGGGACTAGAAAGGAGGAAGCCCATAACTAAACCCCAGGATTTGGGGAACACCCAAAGAATTGAGAGGTTTCTTGTTTGGGTTGCCCTGGGCCATACCATTTAACCAGACAAAAAGTAAAGTGTGTGGAGGCTGAAAACAATTTGATATATTCTCCTAATTACCAGCCTGATTATATATGTAAGAACAGCAGCAAATTTATTTTTTGTGTTAATGAATTCTCATCCATTCTGCTTTTTCAGCAAAACTTCCACAAATCTATTATCCTTTCACTAAAAGTCCGATCTCTTAATATTACTATATTCACTTTACTGGAAATCTTGTTTTGCTCATCAGAAATCTTGGTGAGAATGTATACATGTATACCATTCTGAAATGTACACTTGATAAAATTTCAAGACTTCTATTGAAATACTTTATTCTTTTAAAAAGGTACTATCCTGTTTCCCCCCAAAATAAAACCTAACCATAAAATAAGCCCTAGCATGATTTTTCAGGATATTTGTAAAATAAATCCTACCCCCAAAATAAGCCCCAGTTAAGCTCATCAGCCATATAAGGACCAGGGAGGGGATTCCGGAGAGCAGGAAATCCCTAGGACCAGATTGGCAGTATGCCATGTTCAAACTGTATAAATAGCGTGGGTAATGCTCAGTTCCAGTGGTACACAGTAACCTAATAAAACATTGTTGAAAGCTACATTGTCTCATCTCAATGAACCGGATACTCGGCTACAACACTGGTGACGAAGAGGGCCACGAGACAACAGACAAAAGTTAAATGGAAGAACAGAAATACAGCCATAGCTGTGACAGCCTTCAGAACCCAGCAGCACGAATTTCAAACCGCGAGTGGAACAGAGGGGCAATTGTGAGCGGAGATGGCTAACAACAACTTGGGACAGACCCCATTCGACCAAACCTTCCGCCTAGAGGTAGAGAACTGGGAGGAATACATGAAGCGATATCAGTGCTACCTGGATGCTAACGAACTTTTAGATCTACCCGATAAAATAATGAGGAATCTTTTCCTCAGCCACTACGGCCAAGCGGCTTTTCGCACAGCCAGAGCCAGAGCCGCCCCGCAACCAACCAGCTCCATTCCCTGGACTGAGATGATCGGAAGACTAAAAAGGCATTTCATGCCACCACCAGCCAAGCTAGTTAAAAGATTCAAGCTGAGGCACAGGAAACAAAAGCCTGGCGAACCGATCAGTGTCTATTTAGATACATTAAGAGCAATTGCTGTGAATTGTGAGTTCTCTGATATCGAAGAGGCCATCCTAGACCAGTTCATTTACAGTCTAAGGGACAAGAGCCTTAAATGCCGACTGATGACCAACCTGAAAATCACACTGGTTGTAGCAGTCGATGAAGCATGGACTGTGGAAACATCGGCTACAGTGGAGGCTCAAATGGCGAAAATCCCTGACAATGATGACCAAAAACTGGGAAAAGCCAACAGAGTCCACAGAACCACAGACTCAGAGTCAACCTCGGAAATATAGCGAGGATGAGAGGATCAACAAAACATTCTGGTGACGGAAAGACTCCAGACCGAAGTGCCCGGGTTGTGGCAGAGCACACACCAGAGCATCCTGCCCATTCAAGGACACCCAGTGCCATAACTGGAGGAAAAAAGGCCATATTGGCCGAGTCTGCAGGTTATGCGACCATTTCCCATGCTTGGGCAGGAAGAAACAACAAACTGACCACAGCAGCGCCCCCCGGTGAACATCATCAAGGAATAAGCCCAACCACTGCAGAACCCACCGGACACAAACCGCATGACCGTATTCACAAACAGGAACGACAACCCGAACAAGAAGATCATGACCACCGTCCGCATCTTCGACCAACCCTGAGAGATGGAAATAGACTCGGGATCGAGAGTAACACTGATTGCCTGGTCAACCCTCAAAACACTCCGACCCGAGTTACGTCAGGAGAACATTTCGTATTCACAGATATCCTCGCAGACTATCAAGGAAACCACATCCCTGTTCTAGGACGCCTGGACATTCCTGTACAATACCACGAGTACAACAAAACCCTTTCCATACTCGTGATCAAGAAAAGACTACAGACTCTTTGGGGGTTGGTTTGGTTTGGGGCTTTGGGGCTGAGAGTCATGGGAATTCATGAAATACAGATGGAGGGCATCAATAGCCTTATCCAGGACATGAGGACATCTTCAGCTCAGACTCAAGTATAAAGGGACCCCGATAACGTTTAGCCTAGACCCTACAATAAGCCCTGTCCACCTGAAGGCGCACAGAGTTCCTTTTGCATTAAAACCGAAGGTTGAGGCAGAACTGGAAAAACTGATCAAACAGGGCATCCTAGAACCCGTAGATCATGCCAAATGGGAGACCCCAATAGTGACCCCACTTAAAAGCGACGAGTCCATTAGGATTTGCGCTGACTACAAAAGCACTTTAAACAAGGCATTGCAGCCGAGCGCCCATCCAATCCCTGTTGTCCAACATCTACTACACTCCCTGGGACTGGGAATTTTTTTTTGCTAAGTTAGACCTGGCCCAGGCATATCAGTAGCTCACAGTGGATGCCATGACAGCAGAAGCACAGACTATTGTTACACACAAGGGAACATTCAAATGTAACCACCTCCACTTGGAATTAGTGTAGCATCAAGGAGAGACTGCTCCAAGGGATCCCAGGCACAGTGCCATATTTTGATGATGTACTTGTAACAGCACGCAATGAGAAACAATTGATAACAAGACTGAGGAAAGTATTGACCCAATTTAGGAAAGCAGGGCTGCACCTTAAACAGAACAAATGTACTATAGGCGCCAGGAAAGTTAACTTCCTGGGGTATAAGATAGATGGGGAGGGAATACACCCAATGACAGATAAGGTAAGGGCAATCAGGGAAGCCCCCACACCTGCAAATATGACACAGCTGCAAGCATTCCTAGGCCTTATTAATTTTTATAATACCTTCTTGAAAGGAAAGGCAACTGTAGCAGAACCATTACACAAGCTATTGGAGAAGAAAACCCCCTGGGTGTGGGGGGAAAGAGAGGAAAACGCATTCCAAGGGATCAAGCAACTCATCTCAGAAGAGTCATTTCTAATCAAGTACAATACCACCCTCCCACTACTGCTCACATGCAATGCATCCCCTTTTGGGGTGGGAGCCATCCTCAGCCATAGGCTGCCCAATGGGGACGAAGCCCCCATCATGTTTTATTTGAGGACACTCATGAAACCAGAGAGGAATTATAGCCAGCTGGACAAGGAGGCCCTAGCCCTAATAACAGGAATCAAATGATTTCATGAATATCTTTTAGGCAGGCATTTTACCTTGATAACTGACCACAAACCATTGTTAGGCATAATAGCGGGAGATAAACCCACCCCACAAGCCCTTTCCCCAAGGATGACACGGTGGACTATAACCCTAGCAGTATACAATTACACACTAATCCACCGCCCAGGCTCCCAGCTAAGCCACACTGATGCCCTTAGTCACTGCCCACTACCAATATCAGAAAGCGAAGGGAACACCGAGGACATAGTCCTCCTCATTGACTGTAATCAACAGGGATTAATCACCTCCAAAGAGGTGGCAGAACAAACGGCTTGTGATCCAGTAACCAGGAAAGTCCTCAACTGGATCCTAAGGGGTTGGCCGGAGGGTCCCATAGGGAGCGAATTCAGGCATTTCGAGAACCACAGGGATGAGCTAACAGGCCACGATGGGTGCCTGGTATGGAGGGATAGAGTGGTCATCCCCAGGAACCTCCAGGAAGGAGTATTAGAAACCTTACATAGAGGACACCCCAGAATAGTCCGGATGAAAAGCCTTGCCCGGAGTTACGTTTGGTGGCCGGGGATGGATAGGGACATTCAGCACTGGGTTGGAACATGCCAACCGTGCCAGCAATCGCGCCCAGCGCCCCCCACATCTTCAACTAGTAACTGGGAACCCCCCCCCTGGGGGACCATGATCCAGGCTGCACATTGACCCAGCTGGCCCGTTCTTGGAACACACATTCTTAGTGGTTGTGGATGCCCACTCCAAGTGGATGGAAATAGGCACGATGGGCTCCACGACCTCCTCTGCAATAATTAAAACACTCAGGGGCCTATTTGCAACACACGGCATTCCGAATATATTGGTGTCCAATAATGGACCCCTATTCACCAGCACCCCATTCGAAGAGTACCTCGCCAGCCTGGACATCAGACACACACTCACAGCCCCGGGAAAAGCGAGCATGAATGGCCAAGCCGAATGCATGGTTCGGTCGGCCAAGGAGGCCCTCAGCAAAATCCAACGGGGAGACTGGCAAACAAGGGTCGACGAGTTCCTTGTTTGGCAGCATGTTACCCCCTGCAGGACAACAGGCAGGAGCTCAGTCAAATTACTCATGAGGCGTAAATTATGGTCGGTCTTAGACAGACTCAATCCGTCCTATGCCCCAACAGCAATCAAAGTAAAAACCCCAATGACATGGTTGTTTAAACTGAGGGACTCAGTATTTGCCCTAAACTTAGCCAGCGGCCCCCGGTGGGAGGAAGGGGAGAACACAAAAATAAGCGGCCCCAAATCTTATGCAATAACGCTGGTCAACGGCCGTGTTTGGAGGTGGCATGTGGACCAACTAAGGGGCTGAACCACACCCAAATCAAACCCGGGGAACACCCCACAAGCCGACACTAACTTTAGGGTTACCCCTCCCCCAGGTACTGGTGGGAACTACGCGCTACACTTACCTGATACCAGTAAAGCGGACCCCCAGAGCGAAGATACAACTTTGGCGCAGGAAAGGGTGTTGCCTGAGGGCCTCCAAAAGCCTCACGAAGAGACACAGGAGACTCCACTGAGCACGTCCACCTCTGCAGCCAACTTCCCGCTGACTGTACTGCACAGGTCCTGGCGGGCCTTAAAAACCCTGGCCTATTTGCATAAACAGATATACAAATAGGGAGAGAACAGCCTACTGGGATGGAAGGGGTGTTGGATCCATATAAGGATCAGGGAGGGAATTCCTGAGAGCGGGAAATCCCTAGGACCGGATTGGCAGCGCTCCAAGTTCGAACTCTGTATAAAGAGTGCAGCCGGTGTGGCTAACGCTCAGTTCCAGTGGTACACAGTAACCTAATAAAGCATTGTTGAAAGCTACATTATCTTGTCTCAACGAACCTGATACTCGGCTACAACAAGATGGATGCATTTAGTACAGTATTTCCCTGAAAATGAGATCTAACCATAAAATAAGCCCTAATGTGTCTTTTGGAACAAAATTTAATATAAGGCCTGGTCTTATTTTTGGGGAAACTTGGTATATTGACACTCAGTCTAGGATGCTATCATTCTTATTTTTTATTTTAATTTCCCCTAAACTGTATATGATGCAACTTTACAGCTGGCAGCATTTATGTTTTAAGGTTTTAGGGTAAAAGGTCTTCCTCAGATTTCACAGATTTGCAGTGGTCATATAGAATTTCAAGAGATTTTTTTTAAAAAAGCAAGTCTCTTAAACACATAATCTGAATACAGCCTGAGCAGACAGCTATCTAAGTTTATATGCTTTTGGAAGTCCCTGTCTCTCTTTGGTTGACTACTCAGAGTTGAATGACAAGGATGTTTGGGAGATAGGGAACAGCTGTATGAGGCTTTCAAGAAAATTATTTTGGCCTGTAGCTGGCAACATAAACTACTAAAATTCCATCTCACATTATGTGATATGTGTGGGGGTGGGGAAGGGAGCCTGGGTCATCTGCTTAGACCAGAGTAGAGATTCCCAAGCTGTGGCCACTAGTGGGCAGTGGGATGTTTGCAACCGAGTCATGGATACGGCTGGTGAGCAAACAAGCTCGTACATCCTCACTTACAGGAGTAGAGGGTGAGCACATGTATGTGTGTGTCATTTGCGTGAGTGGCAGGTGCAGGTACACGACGCTCATACAAATGGAGCTGTGCGTGTGCACCTGCTTGCTGGCCACTCACACGGAACCATCCACTCCCCCCCCACCTGTCTGTAATGCCAGAAACATTGGGGAACTCTGGACCAGAGGAATCTAGTTTTGCCCAACAGCCCTGACATCGCAAATTCCAGCTGCAGCAAAAACTTAAGTTTCCAGAGTAATTTCTATCTGGCAAAATATGATAAGAGACTCTGGCATTGGGAGCATATCTACTCGATGAATGAGTGACATCCTTTCCTTGCAGCAGCATCTTGTTGGTGTAGCGAGGAAGCACCATCTATGTACATGACACTTTACAAAGAACTGGTTTGACAAGCCGCTATTCTAATGGGATTACAAACTCAATGAAGACACAAGGGATACAGAGGCCAGGATAAATGGGGGAAAGAATGTGCGATTATTTCAGAAACATTTACTTGAATGAATGTGAACTGGTTAAGCCTTCATCAGAAAGAATGCCTGAGGATCCTTGGAATGTGAAAGGAAAGGCACTAGATAGAGTCTGTGCACTGAGAAGTGAGAGGAATTATCATTGTTTCCCTTTTAAAAAAAAACCTGCAAGTTTGGTCTGAGTCCTAACCAATGGAAGCCAAGCATGCAAATTATATAGATAGGAATGGAAGAAGGGAATTGCTTCAGCTGATGGCAGGCTCATGCCATTAGAATAAACACAGTCTTTTGTAGGCAGCAGGTGTATGAAGCAGATAAATGTGGCTGGGCAGAAGGGGGTAGTGGTAGAACACGCATGCATAGTAAAGAATCATTTGCATAATAAGTACCCATCAGAGCTCATTGACTTCCTTGCCAAGTTATGGACTACCGAACAAAGGAAGAGTATTAAATAAGACATGGATTAATTAAGCTACTGTATAACAACTGGAAATAAGTTGGTCATTTGTTTCTTCCTACCAGGACAAAAATTCATGTATTGAGACTTGTATTCACATTGGGCATTGCTCAAATTACACAAAGGATTCCTATTAAGATCTGTGTGAAGGGAACATATGGAAATATAGTGGGATTGGCAAGAAAATATTGCAAAGTTGCTGCTTTTTTGAAAACAAAGCACCTTTAATCATACTCACTGCTAGGATGGTATAAATCTTTCAAAAGAATTGCTTTGAAATGCAGGCAAGCATGCATGAAACATCTGTTTTTCAATCAAAAATAGCTGGAGAAAGATGTGATGACTTTTTTTAAAAAAGTGCTTAACCCCACACATCTCAAACCCCTTCCCAGGTTTTGTTGTTGTTGTTGAACTACTAGGTAAGGATGTCCTGTCTTAATGGGTTTGTGAGTTTTCTTCTCCATTTTAAAATAGTATTTAACTTACTAAATATTTAGGGATCCCATTTACCTAAATGGAAGTGAAACTTCCAAACACATAAGCAATCTGGAATCCCCCTTTCCATAACTATTTTACAAAACTGATTAATTACAAGCCATGCAATCAATTTTGCCACTTAGCAACCATGCATAGACACCTTCTCTCGGACAATCTGTCGCCAACCTGGCACAGGTTTTCCATTTGTGCACCCACTGCTTTTGCAATTGAGTTCATCCTCATTGCTGCTGGTTGTCTTCTAACAATCACAGCATTATCAAGAAAGAGCCAGGTGTTTGCATGATGCATCCAGAATACAAAAACATTAATGTTAATCCTGTCCTGCTTCTTCAAAGATCCACTTTTGCTTTCACAGAGTGTCACAGGAAAAACTATGGCCTGCAGTTTGGTGACCTTTGGAGGTGTAGAAATCATAGCATCTATATATGCACTTTCTCAGGTCTTCTAAGTCACAGATTCAGTCTGAAAAGCTACCTACTTATAGGCCAAGACCTGCAACCCAACAACAGATAAGAAGAGAGAGAGCTTGCTACCTTCCTCTTCTAGCCTAAATTCCACCCCTTTGCCTCTCATAGGATAAGGTTCATGACTATATAAAACTATTCAATACATGACATCACTCTAAAGGATTCTAAATCAGAACAGAGCAATATACGGAGGCTCAATAAAGCTAGGGTTCTTTTGCTGTAGGAAGATTTTGTTTACACCAGAAGTACAACAGCCAATAAAGATTTCATGGGAGCCAACACTGATATTGCTTCATCTGCCTCCCTCCTTGAATCCACTAGGATAGTGCTAATTTTCTATCTGTTTTCTCCAAAGGAAAATAATATTTCTTTGAACATCCCAAAGTTCATCCTTCTGAGCCCTTTTAAGATCCTTCTTTACAGACAGTTCCAAAGCAAATTAATCTCCTTACTCCAATTTTTCCACCTTGATAGAAAATTATTTAATATGAGATTTTGGTATCTGTTTGATAGCTTCAAAGAGAGAGAATAATCAATTAGATCTGATGCCTTAGTGACTCTAATAATGTTGATATTTTTCAGGTGATATCCTGATTTTTATTTTCTTATATTTGTAGAAAATGATGAGTTCAAATTTACCTTTTGCTTTGGCACAAATGAAACATGAGCTACATAGAGGTCTAGAATTTCTTTCAGCATCTAAGGAAGGATAATTGTGACTAAGATTAATTTAATCCTGAAATATATATATATTTAGACACAAATCTAAGCTATTAAGGAATTTTCATTAATGGAGTTAATGTCAATATCTCAGCTGAATCACCTATCTGGATCTATTACACATCTGGTTCTTTACTTTGAGCTTGCCTACAAAGGGTGGGGAGTTGGACTGTTATTCTACTGGGAAAGAAATGAAACAGTTAACATGTCTATGTGTGCATTCTGCAGCCATAGCTATTCTTCAAGGTCATTCATGCAGGTGATGAGCTGGGCTGTATGGTTTCCATAACAAAGTATGTTTCTTATCTTTACCATGTGATGTGGGGGGGTTGCCTGTGGTAAAGTCTTTCTTTAATTATTTCGGTGTGTGTGTGTAAAAACCTTAAGATTCGTCTTCATTCTTATGAGCCTTTGCTATGCTTCCCAATTAAACTTAGACTTTTGGAGATAATTGCTTCAAGGGTTTTTTGTTTGGGATGATCTGCGGGACATTTGACAGTTAATCTACAAAGTTTTCAATGCAAAATTGCAGTTTGTTTATTCCATTCCATTCAAATTTTATTTTGGTCAAAGACCAGTACAGGTAGCCCTTGATTTACAACCACAATTGAGCCCCAAATTTCTGTTGCTAAGTGAGATATTTGTTAAGTGAATTTTGTCCCATTTTATAAACTTAACATTTGTTAAGTGAATCACTGCAGTTGTTAAGTTAGTAACATGGTTGTTAAGTTAATCTTGTTTCCCTATAAATTCAGCTCAAATAGAAGGTAGATAAAATGCAATAGATACCAAAATTTCACACATGTTTGGACTGTTCTTACTATTGAGATATTTTAGGCTCACCCTAACTGAAGCTACCATATTTCTGCTTAATGCTACCCCTCGTCCCATTTGATTGTGTCTGATTCTCAGAGGCTGCCTAGACAAATCCCTGCAGTTTTCTTAGCAAGTTTTTTTTCATAAGTAATTTGCCATTGCCTCCTTGCTAGAGTTGATGAAGAGTTACTGGTCCACGGTCATCCAGATGGCTTTGTGTCCAAGTCAGAACTAGAACTCACAGTCCCTCTGTCTCTGGCCTGATGGCTTAATTGCTTAATGGCTTTCTAATTCTATTAGATGTCAGCAAAGAGTTAGGTTTTCCTGCATTCTTTCCTGAAAGTGGCAACATTTCTTCCTTCCTTCCTTCCTTCCTTCCTTCCTTCCTTCCTTCCTTCCTTCCTTCCTTCCTTCCTT
>JANHFO010003415.1:361061-380428 GCA_032468095.1 Pareas carinatus
TTAGCTTTTCTTAAAGATCTCTTAAATCAGGTAGCATAGTCTTTTGGTATAGGGCTTTAAACTCACCCAGATGGTTGGATGTTGATTCTCAGCTTTTTTGTGGTTTGATCCAAGCCACTCTTATTCTTTGCTTCCGGCTCATCTGCGGCTAAATGCTGAGAGCCCACAGCATAGTTAGGCAAACTTTTTGAGGATTTTTTTTTCCAGTCTCAGAGTGCTACCTCATTGCTGCGCTGCCCACCAGAAGTTCGTAATATCCATCTTTTGATGTCATCATTTTGCTTGTGCCCATTTTAATATAATGAGTTATTATATGGGTAGAACAGAGGGAAATATAGAAAGTCTTAATAAAGGTAAATGATCAGGCTTGTTTATGAGACACCTGCCTTTTTCTGATTACAGATGGGAGTGCACTTACTCCCTTTTGCCCTTCAGCCTGAACCTAGGGGCTATGCAGGCCTGTCACTAATAACTTTTTTTATTACTGCAAGAAGTGTTGTTGTTGTTTTTTTACAAGCCAACAAAGAAAGAAAGTCTCCCTTTCTTTTTTTGCCAGCTTGTAAAACCCCCCCACCAAAAAAAACTTCTGCTGTAATAAAATAAAGTTAAACTATCATTTATCATTTGTCATGGGAATTCTGAGTACATGCCATAGGTAGACAGAGCTAAACAAATCGCTAATTATTATTATTTGCAATAGTTTATTGCGTCATGTTGAAGGAACAAGAAGTAGTAATAGAGGACTGACTTTTAGGTAATGTAAAAAATATTTCAAACCATAAGTTGATCACACAAGTGTACTTAATTCACCAGTCAGCTTACTAATACTACTCTCTACATGATTACTGTGGTCGGAATGAAGCTAGTAGGATCATAAGAAAATTTAGGACTAGATAAAGCTTTGAAAATATACTTTCTTATGACAGTTCTTTGACCGAAACATCTTCTTGAAGACATTTCAACAATTCATGAAGCAATATACCACCATATGAATCTAAAGTCCAAAGTGAAATAGCCACTTTGTTTTGTTTTGCTTGCCTTAAAGCACATCTGGTAAATAGATGACTTGAATAGGGTTGCTTTCATGACTCAATGAAATGAATTGCTGGAGCATGAAGTGTAATGGAAAGGACCTGGCTTTTGTCATCTCTGTGATGGAGAATTTCTTCTCTAGTGGTTCTTCTCTAGTGTTCTGGGGAAAACTTGGCTTCTTTGTTGGCACTAGGGACTGATGGGTTTCTAAGATTCAACAATAATATGCTTACATCAGGGTGAATTTGTAGAGTATATATTAAAAGAGTTACAGTGGGGAAAAATAGACCAGAATGTGTTCCGTCAGTTTGTCAGGAACCCCTGAAATAATAACAGATTAATGGCATGGGGCTGACTGGTTGATGCTTAGCATATCTTCAGATCTATGCCAGAGTTCAATTTGTTTGAAGTCTCTTGCCACTTTTCTCTACTTTTTCAAAGGACAAGGGTTGTAAACAGCATAACACCAGGGGCTGGCCTGATGCACATCTTATCATTGTCTTGGTCACATACTGTCTGTCAAGAAAACTATCATTGTTCCTTTTATCTTAATTGTTACAAGCTGTAATACAGAAGGGAGAGTCAAAGTGAAAATGATTATACAGCAGTAAGATGAAATCTGTAAAGCTTCCTAAGTAACCCTTTCTAAGCGTGGCTATGGAGGAATCAATGTTTTAATTGCAAACAGAAAAAAGTGAATCACACCTCTACACCACCTCACAATTTCTTCTGTGGTAGCACTACATTCTTCACTTCCTTTCCTTACAAACTGTTCTTTTTTTAAAATAACCACTGTGTCATTAATGTAACCTGTCACAGATAATACTTTAACACTGCCTTCTTCCCTCCTTCTACTATTTTGCAAAATCAGAGCTGAAGGTGTTTCCTTCCTTCCTTCCTTCCTTCCTTCCTTCCTTCCTTCCTTCCTTCCTTCCTTCCTTCCTTCCTTCCTTCCTTCCTTTCTTTTTTAAAAATGAAGCTATTCTATTTTATTACTTAAACAAATCAAGGTAGATTTGTTCCCCACCATTTCTTGACTAATGCAGAAGCAATTAGCAACTTAAACATCCAATAATACATGCCTTTTATAAGCAGTAGACAGTATCACTGAGTCAAGGTATGAGTGTCGTTGATTTCTGATAGAGATGGCTCAGTGGCTAAGACACTGAGCTTGTCAATCGGAAGGTCGGCAGTTCGGCAGTTTGAATCCCTAGTGTCACGTAATGGAGTGAGCCCCAGCTTCTATCAGCCTAACAGTTCCTTAGCCATTCAGTCATGCCGATCACATGACCACTGCAGAAAAAACAATTGCTATAAAACTACCCTCTATTGAAGATCTGTACACTGAATGATCCAAAAAGAGAGCGGGAAAAATAATTATGGACCCCTCACATAATCTGTTCCAACTTCTCCCCTCTGGACAACACTACAGAACATTGCAAATCAAAACAACCAGACATAAGGACAGTTTCTTCCCTCATGTCATCAACCTACTGAACAGCAGATTCACAGGACATTGTTAATGCTAAAGATGTCTTGACAAGATGAATTGGTTTTTGTCTGCACTTTACAAAAATGATGAATGTTACATACTTTAAGACTATTAATGTATCTTATACTTATATACTTCTTGATTATGCCTATTATGCATATAACAAATGATTTTATTTGTTTATGCTTATATATTCAAACTGACTATGAATGTATCCTGACTGTATTCTTTTGTGTATGTGCGTAGTTTGAGCACTATCAGTTAAGACAAATTCCTTGCGTGTCCTGACACACATGGCGGAAATGAATTCTGACTCTGATTTTGATTCTGTCATTTCAAGAAAAGGATCTGTAGTCATTCAGTCATCCAACATCAAGGAGAGCAAGTAGTGGCTTTTCCTACTAGCAGGTGATAATTGGTTGGAGGAAAGATTCAGTCAGGAAATTCCATAAGCCATTTTCTTTAATTTGGCCTGCATTAAATCGATAGGGGCAACGTAAATTTGCTGGCTTCATTATTATGTCAAAACAGAGACTGGTGTCAAAGTTAGCACAATTTATGCCAACATACAATTCTCTCAGTCCAAGGACTAGTGGATAGCACTTTTATATAGCCATCGGGAAAAGTCTTACCACTTGGCTTATAACTGAGAGTTTTAGGTAACAAAGGTCACACTGTCTCGGAAAATGGGGAAAAACATAACAAACTAATGAAAAATAGAAATGCTTGTACTGTATTTTAACTATAGTTGTATGAAGTATTTATTTCATGTTAAGAAAATATAGCAGAGGAAAAATAGTTACTTTTTAATGTATGAAAACAGCTGTAGCCATTCTTGGTGAAAACTAAGAGAGCTGTACAACTAGTTTTTTTCCCCTTTAAAATGTAAAGTTGAAATTAACAGAGCTGCACTCCAGATGTGTACAAATTCCAAATCCAGACGCAGACTAGAACAATTCAGAACAGATTGTCATATATTCAGCAAGAAACAGACAGTTCTAATCCAATTTGCTTTTTCCAAATATTCTGTGAATCTGTGGTCCTTATCTGTTGCTCCAGACACTTTATAAAGGGTGACATTGTGCCACTCACTTTTTTTTAAAAAAAGAATGAACATTCTTCTTATATAAAACAAGATGGCATGTTAGGGAAGGAAGAGGAGAATTGCATTGATGAGCCTTTTCTTAACTCAGGATGCCCTTAGTTGTCTCCATCACAGTGACTTGGAGAAGGCAAGTAGGACTTGATTTCATAGAATGAAATTAAATGGTGCAGGGCTGGCTGAACCGATGGGTCTCAGTCAAAGTGTATGTACATAGTGTTATTGGGCATATGGGGCTTGCTATGAAATAACCTGAGCAAATGGCTGCTGAAGTCACAAAAAGAAAAATAAAGTGCAAATTGTGGCAGACTCAGGCCAAAAACTGTATTTGCTTTGGGAACACCTAAATTGCTATAATGAGAAGGAATGGCCAGGAGAAAATGGTCAATATGCCTCTCCTTACATAGAATCAGAATTTTTGCATTTTCTAAAGACCCAAGGAGGTAATGCCTGCATGATTCTGCAGTTGAATTGCCAGATCAGGGTTGCAAAAAATCTGGAAAAAAAATTAGGTGAGAGTTCTTTAAAGCTAGCAAATACACTTAACATCCCCCTCGTCTGCTATTTCTTTGTTTTGCTTTGCTTTTATAGTCTTTTTTATCATTTCAAATATTTTAATAATGACAACGTTTTAGGTATTTATTTATTGTTTTAGCTTTGCTGCACCCAGAGTTTCCTGTCTGATTAAAGTTCTTCTAAAACAAAATCAAACAAAATTAAATAGTTGAAGGTCCCCCTCTCCTAAGTTCCTATACTGAGTGAGATGTGACATGATCTATGCCTAAATACCAAAAGAAATGTTGTCACAGAAAACTCTTTAAGAAAGGACTGCTACCATATTGACAAGTAAAGTAGAACCTCTTTAAATAAGTATAAACCAGATTTTTCAATCTGAGTCTTTCACCCACTGATTTTGCTGGCTGGATGATTATGGGATTTGAGGCTAAAGACACCTAGAGGGAAGCAGACCAGGGAAGAATGATTTAAGACATGAATGGGCTGTTTGAGAAAAAATATTTATTTTTTATTTTATTGTATTGAAAGCATTTATATAGGCAGCCATATTATAACAAGATCTGAGCAGCCCCCTATCATTACTTTGTGTTATTACCCACACAGATGATCAAAAATGGAATAAATAATAGGCATTGATAATGCAATATAGTTGAATTAAATTTTTGCTATTCTTTCATGCAAACAAATATGTTAATTCTGTTACCATATCCTATCATTCTTTTATGTTTTTTATTTTAAAAATTATAACTCAACTAAAGGTTTCAGATAAACAAATCCAACAGAATCCACTAAGACTTACAATGTCATTTGGAACTGGGAAATGTAGAAATTTGATAAATTAAATTCTCAGATTTCTTGAGAGTTGAGATGACACATTTACATGGACTACACACAGACATATGCAGACACAAACATTAGTAAATAGCTTTGAAGGTGACATTGGGTGCTAGATGGAATACCAATATTACTATGATCACTGCCATACCCAGGTTATTTCCTTTAACCCTTTAAGAGAGCAACCTGATACTTATCATACGGAGCTGTCTGTATTCCTTTCAAATATGTCCAGAGGAAGCTTGTGAGGTAGAGTTTTAGAAGAAGATGCCCCTCACTCCTGATTACTGCAGAAGCTTCTCTGGAAATGGGTCTTTAGAGATGGTAAATGAATCAGCAAAAACTCTTTGATGAGCTGCAAACAAAGGACATTCCTTTCAGACTTATATCTGGAAGAAAAGGGAAAGGCATAGCTTGAAATCCTTCACTGCGGACGGTGCTTTACCAGTAGGTGGCAGCATTGTCAAAGTTCTAACCGCTGTTGCGCCAGACAATACTTATTTCATTCCCGCTGAAAGTTTACAGATAGTGCTGCTTGACCTTCCATAAATTTGTTTGTAACCTTTGGTGACTGGAATTAGCAGTATGTCATGGTCTGCTTGTACTTTTTGTCCTTGCCCAAGTTTTATGGCTGGTAAGATTGTGCCAAATATTGTCATTAGGTTTTTTGACTGGGAACACACACACAAAAAGGGGGGAGGGGGTGTTTAAAAACTTTCTCAGGAAAAGCTTTGATTGCAAAAGACTCATTTTTTTTATCATGTCATCATTTTACTCACCAGTTACTGCTTTTCCAGTACTTTCTCCCTTCTTTGTTAGTGTACTTTTTAGTTGAATTCATCAGACATACATTTCATGCAATTAAAGATCATTGGATAATGGGACACAAGCTTGACACTGAAGAGTGATGGCATCACAGTAAGTGTCATGAACATAGAAGAAATGAGAGGTAAGCTCCTTGCTCACAGGCTTCCAAGCACAGTTGTGTGTGTGGAGACACATTGACATGACTATCTCTGAGTGTCTATGACTTTTGAGGCTTCTTTGGTCTTTCCCACAGTGCTAGTGCTTTCAATTTCAGGTGAACACTCTAAGAGATATTTAATCAGATGTTATAATCCTAAGGACACAGAGAGTTGATTTAGACAGGTAACAATGTAAATATAAATATATTTTTCCAGGCATTGCCAAAATAATTTTCAACATTACTAAAACACTTTGCCAAAAATCTAGGAGAGACTTCAACACAGTGCTTGCCATTAGTAACTGACAGATAACTGCTGGTTTCATATTTTTCCTCTTTTTTTCCTCTGCTGCATGGCACAAACTTATTTCTTTCTCCTCTTGCCACCCCAAAGCAATGTTTAGAAAATGTTTGGGCAGAGTTAATTTCAACATGATGTAAGACAGTAATTCTTCAAATGTTCTACCTTTCCTGAACTCTTTTTATTCAGTCATAATCCCAGACAATTCTGGGGGTTCCAGGCAATACAGAGTCTATAGCCTTTTATACAACACATTCATTTTAATCAGCCATGTAGGGATTCCCTCTGTTGCTCTTGAACTAAACTATATACAGACACACCAAGACAAACACACACAAGTTACATTGCTGTGGGTTGCAGGAGAAACGTGGATAAACTGATTTCAAGGCAAAAGTATCTGCAATATAAAGTTATATTAAGGAAAGCTTCACAGGTTTCTGATGTATCAGTACAGCAACTGGAGATTTTTAATTTAAGAGAAATCGAGTTTGAGAAATCACAACAATATTATGCTAAGGATTCCCATTTTTTAAATAAAGATATAATTTTCTAATTCATTGCCAATATTAACATTTTTGATAATACTTGTGATTTTGGAAAATTACAAGATTACATTAAACATTTGCCTTTTGTTGCTAACAATGATCAGAACTGACTTAGAAAAGTGAAGAGATAAGCATCAACTCTGGATTAGTTAGGGTTTTTTCCCTCTTGTTTATTTCATTTTGAAGGGAAAGAGCCATTGAACTCAGTTATACTGCGTCTCAAAATACAACATACGAAAGTGCTTTTGTGTGAATACCCAATTAAAAGAACAGAAGTTCCAAAATCTTATTGAACTGTTGCCAAACCTTTCAGAAGGTTGAACACAGAAGAACCCCATTCTAGACGTATCCCCAAACCCTCTTTAGAAGGAAGCTCCTTACTTTCATTATGATTTAATTTCTGTGAACTGCCCATGCTAATTATTGCAGCATAAAAAGGAACAGGTACTTATCACACATACATTTGATGCACGATCCAACTGAACAGAGGTTTTCTTCCCCCTTCAAACTAAAACAAACCCACAAAAATTCAATCCACCTCAAGAGCTTCATTATTGTTTCCACATTGACCTATTTCAACTTCAAGGCAATTATTTCCTGTCACTTTTGATTTCCTCCCCAACACCCTTGTATTCTGGTGTCTCTTCTTGCATCTTAATAGTCCTTCTGATGGACACACTGAATTACTCCGGCTCCAATGAAGCATTTTGAAACTGTCACTAATGTGTATTTAGGATCATTCACTCACACTTTCTTGCCTTTTCTCTTGAAAAGGAAAGAATGCTCAACCACTGCCACAATGCAGTGCCAGAACTGATGTGACATAGTTGGTATGCAAGTTCTGTTTTTTTTAAAAAAAAGGGTAACAGATTGAAGCCCAAGGATTCATTAAACTGAGTGGTGTTTCTCATTAAAACTGTCAATTGACAACAGGCTGTCATTTTTTCTCCTGTTCCACCCCCTCCCATCTAAACAATACTGCATTTAGAATAAAACTTTGCCTCCTGATTGTTGAGAAGGAAAATAAATCAGAAAATGCATTGCATTGCCTTTTTCACACCATGAGTTGTTTTGCTGAAGTGCCTATGGTTATGTACTTGTCCGACTTTAAGGGGCTGTGGGAGTATTCAAGAGACTTTGAGGAAGGATTGAGTGAAATGCTCCCTGGGCTTCAGGAAGCAATGAGACCTCTTCAGCAATAAGAGTAGAGACAAGGGCCTGCACAGATTTTCTGCTTTTGGCTCTTTAGCCTCTTCTGTTTTTTTTGTGGAAGGAGGCTAAGAGTCACATGGAGCCTACATAAACCACCTCTGAATGGAAGACTTGTTGACTTCTTCACCTCAGGGAGGCAATCACCTCATGCTGATGGTGTAATGTGCCTCAGGCAAATCAAAACCATCCCACATGAGCCTACAAGATAAAGCTAGAATCATTCACAAAAACGTTATTAGGTTTTGGTTGCTTTTATGTCATATTTTTGTTAGAAATTCTGCTTTATTATAGCAGAAATGGCAGCAGAGGATTGTTATAAAACCATACAGGTTGGTAGCAGAGGATGGTTACAGGGCCATACAGATCAAATAAAGTGTACACTGTATAGTCACCATGGGACTTGATGTTTAACGGTTTCAACTGTCACAGGAAACTCTTCTCAGAAGATAAAGAACCACAGATTAAAGATATAGATGCAAACTAAACATTGCCATCTACTGACTGAATAATTCTGTAGTTGTTGCAATACAAAATTCATTCTAACATGTATTTCAACAATTTTGAATAATTCACCCTCCAATTTCCTGCAAGAGGCCACAGCTACCCTTTCTTGTTATTGTTCCAGCAGAACGTGGCAGAACAGTTAGCCCTCTGGATAGACATTTACTGAAAATTAGGAAAGTTTGAAAAATCTTGAGTTTTGCAAATTCCTCTACAAAATTACTTCTTATTTTGGACCATATGATCTGATGAGATGCTTCTAGGCTACACATATGCTATGAATCTGTACTTCCTGGGGATGAATATTGGGAGGGGGAGGGTTTTTTGTGCTTTTGCTTCAGGGAAGAGGATAAAATGAAGCCAACTAATCATTCTTTTTTTTAGCAACTGGCACCAATCTGTTCTGCTGTTTCCCAAACATGTTGTAATTCAGAAACCTGTTGTTGGTTGGATTCAAGAACTTTAGGACTTGGAATGGACTAAATTGAACTATTTTTCTTTCTGATCCACTCAATGGGTATAAATTGAGGAAAGATTTGATATTGCCAGTTTACCTATTTCTTTAGTCATCCTCTATCTTTGCATAGACAAAATGGCAGCTGCCAGACAAACTGCTTCATTTTATTGGCTTAACAAGGTCAGTAGAGCACTCCAAAATTTTCTGAATGCTGGGGAAGGCTTCTGCAGTACTGTGCAAACCTTGTTAAGGCAGCAAAACAAAAAAGAAAATCCCAGTTTTGTCAACTGACTGCATCTGAATGTGGTTATCATTTTGTGGGCAGGATAACATGGCAGCTACTTCTGGAATTGCTCCATGAGGATGCACAGAGAAACAATCAATTCCTATCCTCTATAAAGCATTGGAGTTCTTCAAAAGGTATGTGGGAAGGAGGATATTTGGCCTGGTGAGATGGGAAAGGGCTTGTAGGGACCCAATGGGTGAGAAGCTGAGTACAGGGCATGTTAGGCAGTAGGGAAGGCCTTGAGAGGGTCAGGGTAGACGACCCTGTGCCCATGCTAGGTTTTCCCCACCCCTGAGGAACCTTGTGCCCTACTCCCCAGATGCCCAGCTGCCGGCTGAGGAGTCGGATGATGAGGGACTAGAGTGGCCTTCCTCCTTTGCTGAGCCAGGACTGCAAATTCCCTCCCTTGCCATGCCAAGCCCTGTTCAGCCACTGATCCCCAGTTCCTCCTTACCAGACATTGCAGGGGAGGAGAAAGCTGGACCAGATGCCAAGGAAGCCTTGAGTGTTCAGCAAGGGGATGGAATGGATCTTGGCTTGGAGCCAGAGGCTTCCAGGGAAGAAGCTGCCGAAGCTAATAACGAACAGCTGAAGCCTCTCATGGATGCACAGACAAGGCATAGACTGAGGAGGGAGACTCAGAGGGAGGCAGCTGACCAGCCTATTGAGCATGACTGTCAGCCCCACCCTCAGTGAAGGAATAAAGGGTTCAGGCCCTTAAACAGTTGAATTCAAAGCAGACAACTATTTATTCTGGTGTGGATTCTTGCAATTTGGATTTCTAATTTCCTTGCATCCTGCTACTTGACCCTTGGATTGGACTCTGACCATTCTGACAAACCAACCCAGCCTTTGACTACACTTCCAAATTGGTACTCTGTGTGTGAGTGTGTGTGTGTTTGTTTGGGACACTTTATTGTTTTGGGTTGCAATTCAGCACTAATTGTCTACAGAAATTCAATTTCTCAGTCTCCAAACAATCTACTTTTGCCCCTTTTACACATACTTGCAAATTTAATATATTGTACAAATGCTTAGTAACTATAATGCTGATGTTCCTATCCTACAGATAGACAAAAGGCAAAACAGTGAGGTATACGTCATGCACAGTCATTGACCAAGCCAACAGGATGATGCAGCTCATTGGCTGCATAAAAAATTGGACTCAAAAGATTTTTTTTTGTTCCCTGTCTAAAATGATTTTCAGTGCGTCAGTCTTTTGGAAGGCTGTGATGCACAGATGTGATTCATAAATGGGGTAGATCTGTGATACTTATTAATCAAACATGGTTGGTAGATTGCAACATTAACATTGCAGCTATGTGCATAATTTTTGGTGTTCCTCAACCCAACTCCTCAGGCAGAAGTAATGCACAATTTGGGGATCCTCCTGGACTCTTATTTCCTGTTTGAAGAGCAGGTGGCAACCATGGCTAGGGTGTGGGGTTTTGCATAAATTCATCTTGTGTGTCAATTGCTCTATTCCTGGACTGGGAAGTCTTGCTCACAATCATTCATACCTTGGTCACATTCTGGTTGGATTACAATATAACAATCAAATAGATTATAGTAAAATTAATAAAACATTAAACATAAAGATAAAAGAGGGGAAACACAATGAAGAATCTCCCCCTTCTTTATCAACGGTGTGGCTGATGACCAGGTCTTCATAGCTCTTCTAAACAACAGCAAAGTGGTGGCCATCAAGATCATGAAGGAAGCCTGATTTCAGAGGGAAAGTGTTAGCGTGAAGAAGGTCTCCAGGATCCTGAGAGATAACATTGTTTAATTGAATGTACTCAGAGTGTGCCAAACCTGCAGGACTGAATCAACTGGGCAGATGTTATGGAGGACAATTCAGACATTTCCATCTTCCTTTAATTTTTGACAAAGTTTTCATTTAATGGTAGAAGATTCCTATATAAGGAACAAGTCTGGAGTCAGTGGTCAATGCCAGCAAAGGCCTCATACATGAATATGTGTAGACCTGCACCTCTATGTGTAGAATGCTGGATCAATGTTCATTATTTCTCTGAATGACCAGAGTAGCAGGCAAAGGGGCATCAGCTGATGTGAATTGGCTACTAAGTTCATTGTGGGAACTTGAGCAAGTCAATATTCATCATCTTTCCTATATCTAATGTGATTCATCTGAAGAAGTTATATTGATTACCTTATGGAAAGCAAAAGAATATATCTTTCCATACCCTCAAAAAAATGTCATTTAAGAAGGCATGAGTCAGGTAGGGAATACACATGCAAACACTTTACTGAAATTACCCTTCCACAAAAACTATATTTATCATGAATTTAATAAAAAAAAATATAATCTAGTAGTATACACTATTTTAATTTACTCATTCTGAACAAATGAATGACAAATTAAAGACATAATATAATAATTATGGATTATACCAAATCTTCTGGGATGGGCAAAACTATTTTAAAAAGCAGGTGGACAGCTACATAAAGAAGATGTATATGTATGAACAATTGGCAGAAGATAAGCTACAAATCTATTGTGCTGTCTTTAGATATTTCTAAAGAACACGGATTATTTTTTGCAGAAGGGAAAATACTAGGTCACATGCATTTCTGATCTAACATAACAAGTTGTCATTTCTACTCATATATTTAGTAAATCTTTACTCTTAATATTTATGTTGACTATTATTACATTTCACAGTTCTTCCTTTTCTTCCACTATCACCATTTCTTTGTTCAATACATACAATGAGATTGATTTTGGTCTCAGTGTATATTGTTATAAAGAAAGACATGATCTATGAATGAAGGTATTTATTTATACAAATAGAGTACATCTATTGAGTAATTTTCCCCCAATCTATTTTACAAAGGAACAAGAATTTGTGGATCTCTACCTTATTGCAAATTAGGTCAATTGCTTAGGATATGCTTATGTTTTAAGAGCAATACATTTGCAGAGATTTTATGAACACGAGCAATTTTCTACTCTGAACAATGGAACAAAAACATTAAATATCAACAATAATTGTCACAAATAGATAACTGGCACAGTCATATTCATGCTAGAACTATCTAGAAAAAATGTTCCTGAATATTAGAAATGTGTGGATCAATCTAGATTTGATTTGTATGAGAATGATATGTATTTACTTACTTTTTCATTGTGTCAATTTTTCTGCAAATTATTTTACAAAGGAATTAATGAAAAATGACATTTGTTTTTATGCAGTTTTCTTTACAGATATACTTTGGAACAAAACTTTTTCCAACCTTATGTGATTTCAATGCAATTATTCCTTAAATACACCATTTACATGCAACTTTATGTTATTGTACACTTGTTACTCACCTTTTCCAAATATAAACTGTTTTTAGGGAATGTTTGGATCAGAAACAATCAACATTATGGTTCACTTTATATATACCATTTACTCCAAAGAAAAATCAGTTTGCATTTAGGCTAAATGTAAAATCTTTACAATATGTGTTAACAGTGATTTAGTTTCCAATTCAAATGTAAAAAGAGGTTTCTGGTCTTGATGCATAAATTAGCCAATGATGCATAATAATAGGCGTGCAGTATACAACAGTGATTTACATGCAATCTATATTTGTGCTGTGTGGGTAACCAGAATGTAATGTTATAAAAGTAACAGGACATAGTTTGCAACATCTGGTTACAATACACTTTCTTAAAACTGAGTTTGGATCTTTTCAAGCATAAAAATTAGACTAGAAAACATCTGTTTTTACAGAATAACTCCCTTCATATTAATTCAACCTTAAGGGAATCTATGTGGGATTACCCTCTGATACCCTTTAGGGAAAAAATTGAAATAGTATCAGTTATTGTGCCCCTTACAAGAAACCCTCTGGAACTGCATTGCTGTTTTGATTATTTTCTTCTCCTCCTCCCCCCCCCCAAATAAACCCCATGCAATTTTGTTAAATTACTGGTGAAGTTAAGAAATAACCTTCAAACCCCAAACTAATCTGAAGAATTTGGCCTTATCCCATTCCATGTTTCCTGCAATGCATAGATTTTTATGTCCTGTCTCTGTCTCTCTGCTTTCTCTCTCTCTCTGTCTGTCTGTCTTTCTCTATCTCACTCTTAGCTATCTGTATCTATCTATAAATGTATGTATGTATCTATCTATCCATCTATCTATCATCTATGTATATCTACCATTTCTGTAATCCTTAGCTAAAGAAAGTTATCTTTTTCAGACAAAACAGTAGTAGTACTGAATAAAATGTTGATGATTAATTACTGAAATACAGAATTTTTCTGTGGTATAGATAAAGTGATATTCCTAAAATTAACCAAATATTTGGCTAATTTGTAAACAAAACATAGTACCAAATGCTACTGTTAAGAAGAGCAAGGAGAACATCACAAACCCCCCTTACACACACACACACACACAGACACAGACACACAGACACAGACACAGACACAGACACAAACACAGTGCTTTTTATGACATAGACTGCACTGGAACATAGTTCCAGCACCTTTTTTCGTACAAAAAAAGCACAGTTCCTGAAAGCAAAAACAGTATTAAAATCACTTGGATTTGTAAATTTATGGAATTATGGAATTAATAAAATATTTTTAAAATTAAACAAAATACAATGTTTATATTGAACAAGGAATTTTGATTCCATTCTCATTTTTGTTTTCAGAAATGCTTATCTAAGGGGTGATATCACACTTTTTGCAATATTTTCACAATTTCCTTAAGTTCTCTTTGAGACCTTCGGGTAGTATAATATTAGTCACAAAGACAGATAATTGTTAACATTTTAAATAAATAATTTAAAGTCAATCTCTTAATGAAACATTTCCCCAGCATGCAATTCTTTATGAACTTGTTCTTTACTTGAAAGGAACACAGAAATATATATATGTAATATATGTAAATATGTTAATAATAATTTGCATTTACTTTTTGGAATTTTAATTCATTGTATCCTGCAGGAATAATTCTAAAATGTACATGAAGTAGTCCTCACTTTTAAAAGATTTTACGTTTTGCTGTTTATTGTTGCTAGTGCAAAGTTGCATTTTCAGAAAAGTTGCAAATCTAAACCCATCTTGAAAGCAGGTTGCTAAAAGAATCTTGGCAACAACCAGCCTTTAACCCATTAAAATGCATCCTATTAAGTTTATATAAATATTACAAAATTATAACCACAAGTAAGCAAAGTGGTTATAAGAACTTATTTTTGTAAGATGGGTGGCTATAAAAATTTGATAAACAAATAAATATAAATGTGATGTAGTGTCACTTTTACCATAAGTAATTTATTTTACTTTCAGCTCTGGTGGGAGACTTTCTTCTTGTCGTGGACTTTTTTTAGTATCTTTTCTTTCTCCTTTTGTCTCTGATACCACATTTTTAAATTTTCTTTCTTTGCCCTCAGGTGGGCTGATTGGACAAAATATTCTTTCTTGGGGCCAAAGGACACCAACAGCATTCAGATGTCTGAAGCTTGTCTGAAGCTATTTTGCCATAGTTTTTTAAAAAAATGTGTCTTGCCTATTCCTATGCAAGAGTTGTCTCATTCAGAACCCATGTGTATTTTATTGCATAAAGTAAATTAAATTAGGGGGATGAATGCTAATTATCCAATGCATTACAGATCCAACCTGCTTTACCATTATACTTGAGAATCACTGTTAAACATCTTACAGGTTTAGTTTTTTTTTCAAATACTGCTATTATTTCTAAGGAAGATGCCTATGTATATGCTTTGGTTTTAAAATTTTGGGCCTAAAACGGATATATTTTTCAAATAGTACAGGTAATCTTTTCGTGTAAGATACCTGAGAGGTTTTGAAATTTAGAATAATATCACTATTTGTGGATGAAGAAGGAATGGTGCTGCATCTATGTTTGTATACAAGAAAGTCATTTCTTTCTGAAATACTCAGAATGATTTGGACAATCAATATTGCCTCCATCTTACAGAGGTTCTGTTCCAGGTCATTTGATTATTAGATCTATGATCTCAGTAGGGTTTACTCCTAAGATATTCTAAGATATATTTCACCTTAGCCCAAGATAAAATACAGTGACTTGACGGAGGCTGACTGAGAGATCATTTAAATATTCTGCACTTTTCCAGAACTCAGTTTAAGAAACTATTCTATTCTTCAAGCCTGGTTTAATACTACAGGTAGGTTGGGGTAGGAGAAGAGTAGCTGACCTAAAAGAGAGTTTGGAACTAAAGCAAGGGGTATAGCAGGCCTCTCTTTCTGAATCCATGGATGAAGCCAGCAAGGGAATTAGCAACATTATCCATCACATTTTCTTTGGCTTTTACTATTTGAAAATACAATAGGTGGTTTTGGTATATTTTTATGTGAAATACTGGAAAATTGAGTTTAAAGAAGATAAGTTAGTACAGTCAAAGCTTTGTCCAAATCCTAATGTTCAGTTACTGAATGTAAACTACTTTCTAAGATACAGAATAATCCATCAAAATGTATTTTAAGCAAAGCACAGTGTCACAGTTGTCATACAATGGTTTTCTTAACTATCTGTTGAAGAGTTTTGGCGTGGCCCCATCGCAAGAGAGCCAAAAGGCCCCCTTTTTCCTTATGTTTTACTGTAGGAACTTTCCTCATTCAGCATCATCATTATAAATTTCAGTCCCTTTCATGCTCTTCATTATGCCCTCCTAGTATGCTTCCTTCAGTATGACTGACCACTGTGGAAACTAGAGACTGAAGCATATTTTGATCTTGCAAAGCAGCTCATAAATCCTTTCCCCCCCTTCTAGTTTATAATATCAGATGAGAAATTGAAACCAGAAGCTGCTCATCAGTGAATGATTACCAAGAATATAATGCCTAGCTAGTTATTATGGTTACTACAATGTATAGCTTCTGACCAAGAAATGTACTTTTCAGTCAAAATTGAGTTCCTGAGCTGCTGAGGTGAAGTACTTTGCAGCACTCTCAAATTAACACCCACCAGCTCTGGATACTTCCAGGTTGGATCATTTCCAAATGCAAATTCAGATTTGCTGTGCAGCAAAGCAATAAATATTTCACATCCATCATGGCCATTTATTTCACAGTTTGTGGCATGGCTAATATAGCACCAACCCTGTCAATATTCAGTGCGATATTTATTCTCCTGAGGGGTTTGTATATCTGAGGAGTTGCAATAATTTTACTCAAGCTTGTGTGCGTGTGTGCTTGTGTGTGCATGCATACATACATTTGCTCATGCACATGGGGTGGGTAGGTAGAGTGTCTAATTCCATTTGCTGCAAAACGGTCTAGGGCAGCAATTTCCCCTTGCTGCAGTTAAGAGTTTGTTTACTAATAAGCAGTGGTTTATGCATCTTTTTATAGATATCAGATGAGTTCAAAAAAAGAAAATAATAATAATAGTTTATTTTCCTATTGTTTTTTTTAAAAAAATCAGAAAATAATAGGTGTATATTAAATAATATTGTACTAATATGCATATTGTCAGCAGTCTTTGGTTCAAAGGCTGAACTGTGGACAAAGGAAGCAATCTCAATAATGTCCACCTATCCACTGAAACATTCAAGTTTCCTAATTTTTCTTGAAAGGATTTTTATTTACGATCTGCTGTGCAATGCTGTCAGAGCTGGTTTTTACGCAGCTTTGCCCCCTGGATTAGACAGGGGCATTTAGGAAAGATCCGAGATGACAACTCTTGGACAGTTGCAGACCCACCCTGGAGAGGGAATCTTGACAATTGCAACTCCTTGCGAGGGAGTGGCTGAAGAGTCAGGGTCCTGTTGCATCTCTTCCGACCGCCTATCTTTTTTTTTGTAAGCAAGCCGGAACTTTTAATTTTCACTTTCTGAACTTTTGCTTTTGCATTTTATCTCTAATGGTTAATTGACTGGTTGAATGCTGATTTATTTCTACCCCTGCTGGATGTTTTCTGTTTCCCTTTTTGTTTTCCTTCTTTGATTTATTTGACTGTTTTCATTAAGTTCTGCCTTCATATGGAAACACGGACATGACTTTGGATTTGTACTTTATTAACTTGCAAAAACGTTTTGGATCAAATGGCCTGAAAATATCTTCCCTGTCTTTTTTGCTGCTTCCTTGCTGTTGGCTTCCCTGCATTAAGTCAACAACAGACCAGATTACAGAGAGAAGGAGGAGGCTGATATCCTAGAGGGAAAACAGACTCTGGCTAACAAGATGCGATTGTTAGCTGATTCTTTTTTAAAAAATCTGATGAACTTTTAACATTTGCGCAAATTATTATAAAAAACAGACATTACATCTTTTAAGCCTACATGAGGAATTTGTTTCTAAAGCAGCAGATTCATTGGGAAGAAATACAGATATGGAAACAACACAGATGGTAGAGAGCAATGAGAAGAAGAAATGTGTTTCTCCAGTCATAAACTGTCCAGGAAGAAATATAGACTTGGAAATTATAGAGGCTGGGTACCAAGCAGAAATTACATAGCTGACTCCATACACATCCCACTGTACTTTTATATAATAGTAGAGAACTCTCTGGACTGACAAGTGGCAAATGATTTTGGAGAGTGGGAATCAAATTTAATACACCTAGCTAAGGATAGATCTTATCTGGAATTTGGGGTGAAGATAGTTTGGCGTTGGAGACTGGTCCTAATATATTTAATTGATCAGCAATTGATAAGAAATAGTGTAAAGAAACAAATTTGGATATTTGATCCAGGACCAATTAAGGTTAATATTCCGGATGATTGGAAATTGAAGACATGGTAGATTTCCTGTGAGTTTATTACAATAACAGCTTGCTAACAGAGGGTTTTGTAACTTTAACTTTGTTTTTCTCCTATTACTGTTCACAATTTTTATTACTTTTACATTTTTACATAATATGTTTATAACTGTTGTTTCTTCTGTTAGCTACTTTGTTATTAATAGAGTTTACCAATGACAAAGTAACAATTTTTAAATAGATTTATCAGTTTAACAGTTTAAATTTTTGATGGGCCTGTTTCGCAAGGGGTAGAAAACCAATATTGTTGTATCATATTAATCAACATTCAATTAGAGAGGATGTTATGTGTACATGTGTTTTTTTTTTACTTAATGTTCTTTTGTTATGTTTTTTATTTTTTTGTTTCTTAATATTTTGGTGTTTTGTATTTTAATCTTTTTAAATAAATCTTGTTTTTTTAAAAAAAATCAAGCAAATTGAAAAGATTCTTATTTACTCTGTTGCTGCCCCTTAAATCTAAAATTCCATTCAGAAGATTTAAATATCAAAATCTCTTATTAAAAAAATACTAAAGCTAGCATTTCCAGACATTTCTTAGCTTACATTCCTGATATCAATAGCTGTAAGTCTGAACCACAAACTCAAATGTTCTTCCCTTAGATGAACAGGCCACTTTAAGGGGGAAATATCAGGATCAAACATGGAGCAGAGAGCATTTAACCATCTCCACAATGGTCCTTACAATGGGGCAAGAATCTGCTTTTTGAGAGGAGATAGAATAGAAAAACAGCACACTTTCTCAGAGCCCCAGTTCACTGCTTCTACGAAACAGTTTGTTACTTTAAATAGGATGGTAGTGAAGACCACTTGCCTCTTTTTCAAACAGTGAAATAGGCACAAGAAGGAGAAATGATGAATTTTATGCAATAATGTAATTATGCCCATGCTGTGACTTAATTTGTGACTTTCATAATGAAAATACATCATGGCAGCATTTATTTATTTACATTATTATGTACATGTTTCTATGTTGTTGTCACTGGTTTGCTGTGGATCTTACTAAAGGACTAAATATTATTCTGTTCAATGGTTAACAATACTGTGCTTAGAGGCTAAGGTTGACATTGAAAGAACTAATTTTGCCTAATTATTTCCTTGGAATTGTTGCTTTTACCAGTTTCCTCTGCCTTTCATTGAAAATACCAAGGTTTATTCATTTGAGAGTTGGATGACACAGGTTAGAAAGCCTCAAGAGAGAGGAAACGTCAAAACCAAACTATGTCGGATTCGACTTCCGGTCCTAGAGGCAACAGGACGCGGGAGAGCTAGCTCTGCCTCCTGCGCCTGAAACCCGCTCCCTGGGGGGCCCTTAGGGGCCGGGTGACCTCTTTTTGGGGAGCCCGCCGTTTGAGGGCGG
>JANHFO010003416.1:75980-87370 GCA_032468095.1 Pareas carinatus
CCTTGCACGGCCAGTGGGTCAGGACCTGAAGGAGAAAGATGCTCTTGTGATGACCTTGGTGCTCTCTGAGCTTGCTTGTTTTCTTGCAGGCATTTCATTACCCTACTAGATAATATCATCAGTGTTAAGGTATGGGTTGGCTCCTTGTTTATATGCAGCAACTTGCCCTGCCATTGTTGGTGGGGGTGCAGTTTTCTCCTTGGTTGTTCCCTGATTAGACTGTTGTTTTCTGCTTGAATGCTTGTTTGGTGTTAGATGCTGCTACCCTCCAAATCTGTCCCTTTACGTAAAATGAGTAAGATGCTGATTAGATGGTACCACAGTCCTGATTATTGGTAAGAGCAAATTCATGGTGAAAACAAAGATGTGAGGGAAGAGGGTTTCTCTTGTTGGAGGGCTTCAGAAAGAAGCTGGGCAGCTTTGCCTTCCTGCCACTTCCTGGGCTCAGTTTTGCCTTCCTGCCACTGAGAAAGGAATTGAACTGGATGGCCTGCAAGAGCCCGCCCTTTTCAGTTTGGGAGGTAGGAAGGGAGGGAGGTGGAGAAGGAAGGAAGGAAGAAGGAGGAAGGAGGAGGAGAAGAGATGAAAAAGGAAGGAGGGAGGGAGGAAAAAGGAAGGAAGGAAGAAAAGAAAGAAAAAGAGAAGACACAGAAAGGATGGATGGCAGAGGAAGGGAGGAGAGGAGAAGAGATGGAGAAGGAAAAGAGGAAGGAAGAAGGGAGGGAGGAAGAAATGGAGAAGTAAGGGGGGAGGAAGGAAGGAAAGGAAGGAAAAGTGAAGACATGGGAAAAAGGTTAGATGATGAGAGGAAGGGAGGAGGAGAGAAGAGATGGAGAAGGAAGAGTGGAAGGAAGGAAGAAGAGGGAGGGAGGGAGACAAGTAGATGCTGGATGTTCCACCCTTGTAATTAGGGAAACCGAGTGTCACACTTCATAAGAGTCTAATACTCCCTGGACCAAGCTGGTAAAAGCGAGCGCCTGTGGTGTAGTGGCTAAGGTAATAGCCTAGCAAGTAAATCAGCCCAGGTTTGAATCCCAGTCTGCTATCGCCGTTGAGTCAGGCAAGGTGTGGCTTGCTGATGACTGTAAATAAGCTAGAAATGGCCATTTGAGTCTCCCTTCCTTTTCCGGTGAATCACATTTGTTAAATACATGGGTAGCTGAAGGGCAAATACGGAACTGGATGTTCCACCCATGTAATCAAGGAAACCGGGTGTCACACCTCATAAGAGGCTGGTCTGCTGTGGCCAATCATCCTTTACATGGATTCCTTTCTCTTCCTCTCCCCCCCCCCCCTGTAAGTTAAGTTTATTCATTGTGAAAATAATTCAAAACAACCGAAGAGGACTGCTGTCTGCTTACTGTGACAAGACAGTATGGACAGCATTTTTTACTCTGAACCAGCATAGCTCCCTGGTCTCTTTATGCTGAAATAAAACACTAACTTTGCTTATCGGAACAATAAGAGCAATCGCACACATGCTAGATTATGACCTTCCATCTATTCAAGGGATCTCGTGGCAAAATGACAGTCCTGGAGATCCAGACCAATTTGCCTGCTTGTTGTTTTTTTTTAAATTATCCTAATTTTTGAATGCAAAAGTGGTAGTTTATATCAGATTGATAGAAATGACAGAGATCCATCTACCCTGTTTCCCCAGTAATAAGGCCTCCCCCGAAATAAGGTCTCCCCGATAATAAGACCCCCTCGAAGCCACCGTAACTCTGGACTCTGGACCGTAGCGGCGGCCGTCACCGCGCAGCTCACTGTTGGCCGCAGCGCAGCCATAGCAGACAGGAAGTGCGAGGTTTCTTTTAATCGGAGGGCCCGCATCGCCGCCAGGACAAGCTGCCGCTTGCTGCTCGCTCTGCCCTGACCGAGTCTGGCTGACTCACAATTAGACAGCGAGTCTCGCTGGGCAGGAGTCGGGCACATTGTGTGTACCGCATTCTTCTTCATGGAAAAACAAGACACCCCTGAAAATAAGACCTAGCGCCTCTTTGGAAGCAAAAATTAATATAAGACACTGTCTTATTTTCGGGGAAATAGGGCATTGGTGCATTTCATTTTTTGTCTCTCGCTTACTTGCTCTTTTGCATATAAAGTACTCAACTTGTGTATTTAAAAAAAACAATTATCAGTTTACCTAATGTATGGGTGCTGGTGATGGCCCCTCCCTGCTGTGCACAGTAAATATGTTCCTTTTTTTGTGATTAGAATCGACTGACTGTTCGTTGCCTTGACTTTGAGTTTTAGGTGTGTTAATTGCTGATTCCTCTGTGTGCTCTGTTTCGTGACTTCCTGTTTGACTTAGGGATATGGGATTGAATCAAACCAGCAGCAATCGGGGAAACAATCGTTCTGATAAAACCTAAATTCCTTAGGACAGGGTTGGCTAACCTTTTAGGCACTGAATACCCGGGCAAGTCGCAGCCAATGAGTCGTGACTCATGATGTCATCATCTGGCGCCAATACTCTCTGAGCATGCGCATGGCCCCGTGATGTCATTGCCTGGCGCTGCTACTTCTTTCTGAGCATGCTCAGTTCTGGGGTGATGCTTGGGCAACTTGGTTCCTGTGCCAACAGAGAGGGCTTTGCGTGCCCGCTGTGGCACGCGTGCCATAGGTTCGCCATCCCTGGCTTAGGAGGTAGAAAGCAGTCCTGTAACCACTTCAGCTTTGCTTACTGAAGCGGCAGAAATTGGAGCTAATGGACACTAGATTGGACTTGTTAGACAAGGCTGGCTTGCAATCATTGTTCATTCAGCTGCCTGCTTGCAGCGAGGTGCTGTGTGAAAAAGGCTCTTTGTCTAGTTCAGAATCCTCCGGGGAGGCGACTTCCTACCCAGAGACAAAGGTGGCTGCCGGGGTGTGAAATGCCTGCCTGGGCCTATCGGAACTCAGCTTCCTCCTCAATAACTTGTCCCATGTTGTCAGTTGGGAAAGGATCCGTTCCTGGCATTTGGGCTAATTGCTCACATCACAGATGGCTTTGAGGGTCCATCTGCTGCCTGCCAGAGAGGCCGCATTGTATAAGTAGTGATTGTTTTCTAGCAGGAGTTGCAAGGCACGACCTTGTTGGCATCAAAACGGAAGAGAAATTTCACTAAAGGGATTTTCTCTCTTTTTTCCCCTTTCCTTTTTCCCTTTGCAAGGCCGGTTTAATCATCACCCTGCAAATTTACTTGCACTGCCTTGAATTGAACTGGCTATCTCCCTCTACAGGAGACCTCTCCAACCTTGGTCCCTTTAAGGCTTGTGGACTTCAACTCCCAGAATCCCTCAGCCAGCTATGCTATGCAGTTTCAGAAGTTTTCAGATACACCCATGCTGGCTGGGGAATTCTGGGAGTTGAATTCCTGTGACATCACCTGGCACCACTACTCTCTTTCTGAGGATGCTCAGCTCTGGGGCGATGCTGGGGCGACTTGGCTCGCGTGCCAACAGAGAGGGCTCTGTGTGCCCACTGTGGCACATGTGCCAGAGGTTCGCCATCACTGTTCTAAGAGTTAAACTTAACGGACATCATTTGTATTTTATAATTATCCTTATATAATTATCCTTAAAATTAAGATAGCTGCAGTATGCAGTCCAAAAATTGCAACCCTTCGTTTAGGGATTCTTTAAAGTTGCAGCAGCATTCCGCGTGATTCATTTAATCACAGTGATTCACTTTACAACCATGGCAAAAGGGTTGTAAAATTGGACGTGACTCACTTAACAACCGCCTTGCTTAGCTGTGGAAATTCTGGTTCCAATTGTGGTTGTAAGTTGAGGATTACCTGTTAAGAAATATGTTATAGCTGTGGTGAGAATCAATCTTGAGACTAGAACAAGAGCACATTTTTGCAGGCACATGTAGTATAATAAAGATGATTTTGTCGTGTTGTGGGGCTGGTTTTTTAGTTCAGGGGTCTCTAACCGTGGCAACTTCAAGACTTGTGGACTTCAAATCCCAGAACTCCTCAGTCAACCATACTCAGTCAGCCAAGAAGAATTCTGGGAACTGAAATCCCCAAATTGGAGACCCCTGAACCAAAGAACCAGCACCATAACATAACAAAATAATCATTCTTACACTAAAGGTGCCTGCAAAAATGTGCTCTTGTTTATTCTTTTTTTGTTGAATCTTCATTTGATTTTTGCAAAGCTGCATTTGTTAATCGAGGCAAACTTCGCAAATGCTGAACTCATAAGATCAAAGCAAAGGCAACTGAACATAAATCAGCTCTCTTGAAAACTAAATTACGCTTTGCAATAATACAATCTGAACGATGACGTGTATTAGAAATTGAAATGAGGGCTTTGTTATGAGAAAATCAGTAGTTGCGAAAAAGTTTCCCTATTACCTTCCCTAGTGGTATTCATGTCACAGCTCTGTCAGAAGCTGTTCTACCGAAAAGAGAGCAAGGATGAAAGTGGTAAAAGGTAATTATTTTGCTTCTCTTTTTATAGGTCCCGCAATGGTTCTCCCTTTGAACCACAAGTTCTGTCCCCATCCAAGTCAGACACAGGCAAAAACTGTGTATATTCTAGGCCAGTGATGGCGAACCTATGACCACGCAAAGCCCTCTCTGTTGGCATGTGAGACAAGTCGCCCCAGCATCGCTCCAGAGCTGAGCATGCTCAGAAAAGAATAGCGGCGCTGGGTGATGATGTCGTGAGCCGTGATTCGTCCAGGCACTTGGTCTCTAAAAGGTTCGCCATCCCTGTTCTAGGCTGTCTTCTCAGTTCATTCCAGATCACTTCCCAACTGATTGCCTGACTGGTAGCTCCGCAGGATACTAAATGCTTCCGTGGTGAAAGGCTTTGCCAGTGACATCACTGTTGTCTGGGGGAATGCCCATTTGGGGACTCTTTTTGAAGTTGCCCACCAAAGTGGTATCCTTTTATCTACTTGCAGTCACCCGTTTTTGAACTGCTGCATCAATGGGAGCTGGAGCATGTGACGGGAGCTCACCCCGCCCTATGGTAGGGTCTCAAGCGTGAGGCGACCAATCGTCAGCCCAGCATTCTAGCCTCATGAGCCACCACACTCCTGCTGTGCAGGGCATGAAAATGCATCACAGCTCATGCTCTCAGAACCCATTGTAGCATACCATGGTTTGGAGCGTCTGGTCTTCCCAGCATAGGTGTCTCCAGATGCAAGGACTTCAGCAATGGCTATGCTAGACAAGGATCCTTGGACATCCTGCACATCTGGAAGGTATCCAGGTTGAAAGAGGCTGTGGAAAGCTCTCCAGAGTATAGGCCAGTGATGATGAACCTATGGCACGCGTGCCAGAGAGGGCACGCAGAGTCCTCTCTGCTGGCACATGGGCCAAGTCGTGCCAGCATCGCCCCAGAGCTGAGCATGCTCGGAAAGGAGTAGCAGCACCAGGCAATGATGTCACAGATCCATGCGTATGCTCAGAAAGAGAGTAGCGGCGCCGGCTACAATGTCATGAGCCGCAACTCATCAGTCGCGACTTGTCTGGGCACCCGGTGTCTAAAAGGTTAGTCAACACTGGTATAGGCTGTTGTAAAAGCTTTTCCTGGAGGTAGGTTTGGTGTCTTACTACTGGTTCATCATTCCACAGAAGGAAACTTGATGGAAAGTATGAATTTTGATGGTTTGACAGCCTATCCCAAGTAGGAATGGAAGGACTGCACCCATCCACCCAGCTTTTCTCCCCCCTCCGCCCCAGACAGTTGGAGCGAATCTCATTTTCCGTTTGGGAAACGGGCTGAGGCGATGTGAGTTTTGGTCTGTCCTGGGGAACCGTCCTCTGAAAGAAGTTCTTGAGAAGCTCAGGCAAGTGTGGTTGAGTGGGCTAAACTGGAAATGGTTCCAGGCTGCCCCAGCTTTCTGTCAGATTAGCGCTGGGGCAGAGACATTACTCACCAACTAGGAATGCAGCTCTCTTTTTCCTTAATGAGAACAAAACATTCTTATTCCTGCTAGTTAAAAGGCTTGGACCGGCTGTCACCATGCCAACAGATTCCTCTCCCCTGGGAGTGCCAGAGCAGAGGATCCTTTCTGCCTTCCTCGGAGGGGCGGCGGGGGGCGTGGCGGGGGGAAGGAAAGTCACCCCTTGTGTTTTATAGGCTTTCTACAACTAGGCTCAGCTTATTCCACCTGTTGTATCATAGTCTGTGTGCTTTAGCAAAAGATTTGCTGCTGACCAAGATGGAATTTGGTGCAAGCTATAGGTATGAGGTCTCTTTGGACAGTGAGCCTTGGACGGAACCGTTTTGCTGGATCAGAAGGACATGAGAAGAACTCATGAGAGATCAGGCCAAAAGTCTCTCCAGTCCAGCTGCTTGTTTTCCCACACTGATCCACCAGATGTTTTTGAAGATCTAAAAGAGGCTGTTTTGCCTTTGGCCTGTCAAAACAGTTAAGTCAACACTGAGCATGCTATCTGGAGATGGATGAGGGAAAAGTAGAAATAGAACAGGTTTTTTCAAACTTGATCACTTTAAGGTATGTGGACTTCAATTTTCAGATGCTGACTGGAGAATTCTGGAAGTTGAAGCCCCCACATCTTAAAGTGCCCAAGTTTAAAGCAGAGGTCTCCAACCTTGGCCTCTTTAAGGCTTGTGGACTTCAGCTCCCAGAATTCCCTAGCCAGTCATGCTGTATTTGTATACTGTATTTGTGAAGGGGCCTTGACCAGCTGGCTGTCTGCAGAAAACACTGCTATGGTGTGAAATTCTCTGAGCTAGCAACCATTGCAATATCATGTGGCGATGAATTGTGCAAACCAATTACATGCTGATTTTTAAAATATTCATGCTTTTGGTTTGGTTTCTCAACATGGTTTTGATGTCAGCTGCATGTCGATTTGTATGTCTGAGGTTATTATTTTGTTAAGTCATAATATGTTTCCTTGGGTTTGGCTCAGCCTGTAACTCTAGCCATTGTGGTTTGTAGGCTGAGATTTACAGCTTAGTGTGATGGATCAGTCTGGACAATTATAGCTTACACCTTGGTAAAACAAATCATGGTGCAATTCCTTATGTTAAAGTCTGTGTCATTTTTGGCTTAATAATTCATTTCTCTGGTTTCAGTCATTTTCTTTATTCTCTGCCTTCCTGAATTTTTTATGTATCAACTCACTCTTCATAATTTTATAAAGCATTGTGTCTCCGTAGATGAAGATCTATCTAGGGCACCATTTCATTAGCAATAGTACATACAACCCTGCGAAGCTTATGAGCCATTTCCTTACTAATGATTTGTATTATGTTATGGAACATTCAACTATCTCTGTACTGATATATAACTAAAACTGTCATGTTTTCCCGAAAATAAGAGTTTTATATTAATTTTTGCTCCAAAAAACACATCAGCACTTATTTTCTGGTTAGGTCTTATTTTGGGGGGAATTCAGGACTAAATGTATCCGTCTGGCTGATGATCTTAACTGGGGGCTTATTTTGGGGGTAGGGCTTATATTACAAGCATCCTGAAAAAATCATGCTAGGGCTTATTTCTGGTTAGATCTTATCTTCGAGGAAATGGTAATTTTTGAACTTTAAAAACCTAAACTAAACCGCCACTATATCTCAACAAAGAGATGACATATTTATTAGCCTCTGGTAGAGAGGTAGTTGTTGACTTACAGCTGTAATGAACCTTTATGTTGTGACAGTCGTAAAATGGGTCATTCACGTGACGGACCTGATTCTATAATCTTTTTTTCGTGGCGTTGTTAAATGAGCGCCGTGGCCGTTAAACAAATCAATTGTTCACTATGGGCCAGTTTTCTAAAACCCTGAAATAAATGCTATTTGGGGCGGGGGATATCATAAAACAGGGATCTCCAACCTCCGGGCTGTGGGCCAGTAACGATCCATGGCTGGCTAGCTGGAGGTGAGCGGAGGGCAAGCGAAATTGTCTGTGCAGGATCTAGGTTGTGCACTCCTCCTAACCCACCCACCCCCAGTGCTTGGAAAAATGGTCTTCCATGAAGCCGGTCCCTGGTGAGAAAAAAGGTTGGGGACTACTGTCATAAAACATGGCGACACAACTGCAGGACACTTCAAACGGCTTAAATGAACGCTGGTTGCTTAGGCCCTGAGATGCGGTCACATGACTGCAGAGGGGAATGGCCATCAGAATCAAGTCTATATATATATATTTTAAAAAGCAATATTCTGTCGTATTGCAACCAGCCCCACCCACTTTCTGGATCTACCTCTGTTCTGTGCTTACTTTTAATGAGAAAAGGAGAATACTGCATAGTTCAAGTGGTTTGGGGATGGCATTCTCCAGTAAAATGGGCCTCAGAGGCTGCCCAACAGACCAGTTCTCTTAGTACTCTTGCCCCGTTTTCCCGAAAATAAGACCTAACCGGAAAATAAGCCCTAGCATTATTTTTCAGGGTGGCCGTAATATAAGCACTACCAGTTAAGATCGTCAGCCAGACAGATGCTTCTAGTACCGTATTTCCCCGAAAATAAGACCTAACTAGAAAATTAGCCCTCATGCATCTTTTGTAAGCAAACCTTAATATAAGACCTGGTCTTATTTTGGGGGAAACAAGGTAGGAAGCATGTTTCTATCTTTGAGAAGAGGCCTTCTTGGTCTATGGGTCATTTTTCCATTCTTTTCCTTCTCGCTTTTCTTCTAAAAAGTCACTGGCCGACTTCACTGGATACTTTAAGGTAAAATGTGGAGTAGTTTTGCAACTCAGGGTGTTGCATGAACTAGGCTAATATGATTTGATGGCTCGGTGTATTGTACAATCTCAGGCAAGCAAAGGGAGTAGGTAAGCCAAGGTTTGGTTAGCCATGTCTTGTGTGAACTATGTTGCGATGAATCGGTCATTGTCCTTAGTGGGGATCTGCCTTTTCTGCGGAGGACTGGTGATCAACAGGATCTTCCCTTTACGTTCTTCTTATTATTGTGTTTTTACAGATTAAATTGCACTGACTCAGAAGAGAAATGAAGTCCAGGCAGTCCCAATGGTAAGTACAACTGCGAGAAGATTCAGCATGGCATTGCTACTCAGAAACAAAGGAAGGGGATGGTCCAGATTAGGAATATAAATATTCAGGGTCTTTCTGAACGATATTCAGGTTGGGATCACCGTGGGATCCTTGGGCCAGATTAGTGTTTCCACTCAGGGATTAGTCTTGATGTTTTCTCTAGATGCTGTGCACAGGTAGTCCTCGGCTTACGACCGCAATTGAGCTCAGAATTAAAATCACGCCGGTCATTAAATTGGTCATCATGCGACTGACCCAATTTAAAGTATTTTTTGGCAGCTGTCATTAAGTCAGTCTGTGGTCATTAAGCGAACCTATTATCTGCAATGGACATTTTTTTAAAACCAGGAACTGAAAGTACTGTAAACGCCAGTTTCCAGCAAGAAATATTAGGATGCTGCAAATGACCATAAAGGTGGGCCTCAAAATGTGATCATGTGACCATGGGGGGGGGAGAGACCGTTAGAACTTCACATCTGGAAGTACCTTTTTGGGGTTCCATTGTAACTTTGAATGATTTGTCTGAGACCCGTCATCAGTGGTAGTCCTCAACGTGCGACCACAATTGAGCCCAAAATTTCTGTTGCTAAGTGAGACATTGGTTAAGTGAGTTTGGCCCCATTTGACGTCCTTCCTTGCCACGGTTGTTAACTGAATCACTGCAGTTGTTAAGGTAGTCACACGGCCGTTAAGTGAATCTGGCTTCCCCATTGACTTTGCTTGTCAGAAGGTGGCAAAAGGTGATCGCACTGCAACCGTCATAAATATGAGTCAGTTGCCAGGCAACTGAATTTTGATCACATGACTGTGGAGATGCTGTAACAGTTGTAACTGTGAAAAACGGTCCTAAGTCACTTTTTTTAAGTGATGTCATAACTTCGTATGGTCACTAAACAAAGTGTTGTAAGTCAAGGACCTTACTCCTGTTGACCCGATAAAAAAATAATGGCAGGTTTCTACCTGTAGGCCTGTAATGGAGAGGTTGCTTGTATATGCGTGCGTAGAGATGTGTTGATTCATCCACTTGGGTTCCCTCTAGTGGAGGTCCTGAGTTCTTCCTCAGAATCCCTACTGTTGCACCCTCCGGGGGAAATTTGTTTGGTTAGGCTGCCTCCGTCTTCTCCTTTACAGAGAAAATTTTTCTCTGCACTTTTATTCAGGAGAAAGAAAGAGGAAAACGGCATGGTTTCAACTTTCTTGCGCTTCGTGTAGCTTAGCAAAATGGCCAGGATGTGTAAGAAGCCAATTTCCTCTCACAATGAGGTGACTGAAAAAGGTACAAATCTATTTTTTTTTAATTATAGCAAGATTAAGGAAATAATTGAGACTTGAAGACAATGGGGAAAAGGAAACTGTCATGAGTCTGCAGACTCTATTCAGCAACTACTGGAAATACACCGATACATACAACATAGGCAAAATAATAAGACTCGGGACATAATAGCGCAACTCATATTAATTTAACGTAACTCGACAGAAGCCTCTTGATCTGTACCTACTTCCACGATTCCTACAACTATTTTCTCCTGCTTCTCCAACCTTTCCCCAGAGAATCTTTTTCTTCTGAATTCAGGGCAGGAAGAAATGCTTTCTCCTCTCAGGATGGTGAGTGCAAAGATTTGGGACACAGTGGAGTTTGCCCACCTTCCTTTTTAAAAGCCCATCAGAAGTTTTCACGCTCCTAAACAGTTCTTCAGAGTTTGATTTCCATAGCTCTTTTAGCTTCTGTCTATTCTAGTTTGGCAAATCCAGTTTGAGCTTCCCTTAATTCTTTTGTACTCAGAAATCCTTTCAGAATGGAGATTTTTCACCACTCACTAAAAAACCAGTGGGTGCCATTTTTCTCTGTTCATATTTCTTAGATAATTTGAGTAACGGGCCATTGTGTGATGTTATTTTAGAGGAAGGTCAGCGGGTAGTCAAGATACCTCTCCTCTATCCCCCACATCGGGTATCTTGAGCCTAAAAATTGAACCGTGAGACATTTCAGAAAAACTAAAAATAAAGTAGGAGTAACCCATAAGAGTAGGGATTGATGGGACTGTCAATTTCAGGATAGTTTTCCCCTATTTTTCTGATCGCAGTCTTGTTTCTGCCCAAGCTCGTAATCAATAAAGAAAGAATATTTGTAGCTCAGGGTTGCAACGAAGGGCCCTTAGTACTCTTTATGCTTGGTTTATTTTTATGCAGATGTTTCATTACCCAAACTACCCTGTTTCCCTGAAAGTAAGACATTTCTCCGAAAATAAGACCTACTTGCAGTTTTGCCCCTCAGTGAAATATAAGGCATCCCCCGAATATAAGACCTCCCCGATAATAAGGCTTCGGACTTCCGGTTCTGGGCAGCCTCGGTGGAAAAATAAGACATCCCCCGAAAATAAGACCTAGCGCATCTTTGGGTGCAAAAATTAATA
>JANHFO010003416.1:98040-109326 GCA_032468095.1 Pareas carinatus
TTACGTTCCTACTTACTCTCTTTCCTTTCTATTCCCTCCCTTCTTCCCAGTCCTATCTCTCTTTCTTACGTTCCTACTTACTTTCTCTTTCCTTTCTATTCCCTCCTCATTGTGGTTGTTAAGTTGAAGACTTTCTGTACCAAACGGGAATGAAATGAGGTTTCTGATTCAGTGACATGTGTGAATCCAAGCATGGTTGTAACATGTAGTGTGAACCAGGCCTTCAGATCAGGATAGGGATGATCAAACTTTAAAAAAAACCTTTCAAAGAAAAAGGAGTGTGTGTGACTCTTTCAGACATGATTTCATTGGGGCTAGAGCTGGCCAAGAAATAAGCGTGCCAGATAGTTCTTATAATAATAATAATAATATATATATATATATAGTTTTTGCATTCTCAGACTTTGCAGTATTGCAACACACGCTACAAGTCGAGGGCAAAGCCTGAAATGAGTTTTGACAACCCTGCTGCTTTGTCTATGCAAGCCAATTCTTTTTAATTGTGTCCCTTCTAAATTGCTTGCGATTCCCAGGATGTGTGTGTGTTGTGACCCACTTTTTGAGAATGTAGTCATGATCCTATATTAGAGCAATTTTTCAGACAAAGCATGTTACGTGGATGAAGCATTGGGTGTTGTTTTTTTTGCTTCATTGTGTTCAGCTTATTGTATAAATCCAACCATTATCCTCAACTGTTTGTGGACCCATCCAATCATTTTTGTTGGACTTCAATACCCATCAGCTCCAACTAGTAGAGTCTAAGTTGTTGGGGGGGCAGGGATGGAGAAATGTGGAGCAAGACAACCACGGTTTCTTCGTATTTTCATTGGCTTTGCAAGTTTTGGTTCAAAAATCCCTTCGCTATAATCAGCAAAGATTAACTAGTTGGATCTAGATGTTGTTGACTCTTATCCTTCCTGTTTACCTGGGAAGCTTAGATTTTATTAGTGGAATGCATTTAATTTGAAAAAGAGAAAAAGTCTCTTGTAGTCGGGGGATAAATAAAAAAAAATGAAAATGAGTTTATGAGTTTTATTTATTTATTACATTTCTATACCACCTTTACAGGTAGTCCTCAACTTACAACAGTGACCATTCAAAGTTACCAAGCATGGAAAAAAGTGACTTATGACCATTTTTTCACACTTACGACCTTTGTGGCATCCCCATGATCATCACTCTGATCAAAATTCGGACGCTTGGCAACTGACTCATATTTGCAGTGTCTCAGGGGACACCTCCTGGCAAGCAAAATCAACGGGGAAGCCAGAGTCATTTAAAACCGTGCTACTAACTTATCAGTTGCAGTGATTCACTTAACAGCTGTGGCAAGAAACTGTCATAAAATGGGGCAAAACTCAGTTAACAAATCTCTCAGTTAACAACATAACTTTGGGCTCAGTTGTGGCCGTACGTTGAGAACTGCCTGTATTACTTTAGAAGTAACTCAAGGTGTCAAAACATAAATCATGCTTCTTCCTCCTCCAATTTTTTTAACAACAACAATCCTGCGAGGTGCGTTGGACTGAAAGAGAGTGACTGGCCCAAAATCACTTAAGCTAATTGTATTTTAATTGAGTCTGTCTTATTGTTTTTATTTGGATTTTTTTATCCCGCCTTCATTACCTTATAAGTAACAGGCAGTGAACGTACCTAAGGCTCTTTCTTCCTCCTATTTTCCTCACAACAACTCTGTGAGGTGAGTTAGGCTGAGGGAGAATGACTAGCCCAAAGTCACCCAGATGGCTTTCATGTCTAAGGTGGGACTGGAACTCACGGCCACCTGGTTTCTAGGCCAGAGTTTTCACCACTACACCAGATGATTCCTTTGCATCATTACCCCACTTTTCCTAAAAATTGAGTGCAAAATTACTGTGTGATTTCCTTCCAGAGACCACCCATCCTATTTTTTAGAATAAATAAAATATATCTACTATATCAGAGGTCCCCAACCCCCAGTCTGTGGACTGGCACTGTTCTGTGGCATGCCACAAACCAGTCCACGTAAACAAGCCAAGCCCCATTCACGGGATGCCGGCAGCACGTGAAACCACGGCCCCTCCGGTCTGCAGGAAAATCTGTCCCCATGGAACCGGTCTCTGGCGCCCAAAATATCGGGGACCACTGTACTATGCCATACACTTGTTAATAGAAAATGTGCAAATATAATCATTCACAAGTGAATGCGCTTCATGTGACATGTTTTGTCACAAATGTTTTGACATGTGACATGAAATGTTTTGTGATTGTACTTGATAACATGATGACATGGTGAATGTAGTTTATGATTATGAATGCATCTTATGATTGTAATCTTCGTTTGTCAATTATAGCCTTATAATAGTAAGCACAGTTTGTCAATTATAGCCTGTGTGTAAGTATAGAGCATGTACACCGGAGACAAATTCCTTGTGTGTCCAGACGCACTTGGCGAATAAAATTCTAATTCTAATTCAGAACTTGTTCTTACCTTGTCCATGAAGGCCTAATTTATCAACGCACACTTTAACAGTTGAGAATAAATAGGTGGCAAAACTGTGATTCTGACTTTTTCCAGAGGGGAAAAAGCTGTATATGATTTGATAGTTACTCTTTCCTTTTGATTATATTATTCCAATATGTGGAGGATGTAGTTAGATTTGAACATTATAATCTCTTTGAATTACCGCTGCAAGATAAGAATTGCACGTGGTCTGGTCTTAATCCTCCAGCTTTGAAAGAATTGTGCTTTAGGGCCCATAGTGTAGCAATAATAATTACATTTGTATCTGGTAAATTTTATTGATTACATTTATATTCTTCTTCCCTCTTAAAATGCCCAAAGGAGCTTTATCTCCAAGGAGATGACAGATAATACATAGAAACCTATGAATGAGCATAATCTCCTTTGTTTCTGGAAATGCAAAATCGAATCTTTATTTTTTAAAAAAATTCAATCTCACAACCTCTTTATGTTATGAAAATTTCAAAAAAATTAATAACCTTACCTTTGTCATCTTCTCTCTTGTAGGATAACTATGATGCCTCTGGGGACATTCCTTCTCTCGCTTCTGTGTTTCTTGGGGCCAGCAATTCCACAGGAACTACGGTATCCCACTTTTTCACACAACGCCACCAAATTTATTCACTTCATTATGGACCCCGATTCAGGGACTCTCTATCTGGGGGCTACAAACTTCCTTTTTCAGTTGACCCCGGACCTGGTGATGGAAGAAGCGGTTTCCATGGGCCCGATCTTGGACAGCAAAGATTGTCTCCCTCCTGTTTTCAAGCAGGATTGTCCCCAAGCTCTGGAGACCGACAACTACATCAAGCTCTTGCTAATCAACTCGTTAGAGAAGGAACTCATTGTCTGCGGTAGTGTGTGGCAGGGGATCTGTGAGAAGAGGACTCTCGGCTTCATTAAACAAGTTCTCTTCCAACCCCGGACGCCTGGAGACACTCAATATGTGGTAGCCAATGACCCCAATATTTCCACAGTAGGGCTGGTAGGATACTCCAAAGAAAATGTCCCACTTCTCTTTGTCGGCCGAGGATACACCAGTCGGGGCGTGGGAGGCAGCATCCCTCCCATCACAACTCGCAATCTCAGGGCCCACCCGGGAGAGGTGCCTGGGCCCGATTCACACTCCATCTTTTCCTACGAGGAGACCGCGAAGCTTGCTGTGGGCCGTCTCTCCGAATACAGCCACCATTTTATCAAGTCATTTACTCACGGTTCCAGTGTCTACTTCCTCTTCTACCGGCGTGACCTCAAGTCGCAGTCCCGGGAGTACAAGACGTACATTTCCCGGATCTGTCTGGATGACGCTCACTATTACTCCTATGTGGAGCTGCCCTTGGCCTGCAGGAACCAAGAGAAGACCTATAGCCTCTTGCAGGCGGCCTACGTGGCGCAGGCAGGCGGAGGAGGACAAGTGGGAGATGCGCTTTTTGTGACTTTTTCTGCCTGGCAGACTTCTTTGGGGAAGCTGAGTGAGGAATCGGCACTCTGTGTTTATCCCATGGAGGAAGTAGATCGCTTCATAACCCAGACCAGGGACCTTTGTTATACCAGGGATGGGAAAACGGAGGATGGCAGGGAGGTGGCCTACATAGAATACGATGTCAGCTCTAGCTGCGTCCAGCTCTCAGCGGTAAGTGCGCATTTATTGAATTTCTACACCACCCGCCTCACCTAAGGTGACCTTGGGTAGTTTACAACATCACATAGGTGTAAATCTGTACAGGATGTATCAAACGTCAGGGCCCATAAGCAAATTGCCATATCAATTGCCTTAAAGGATTGAATGGGTTGCCATTTTGTTTTAAAGACTTCCCTATTTGTTTGATGCGTGACCTTTAAACCTCCTAACATTTTCTCTGAAATTTTTTTAGTAAAGCATACCGGCCTTTGGGAGTCTCACTCTGGGTACATCCTATCTGCATGCAATTCAGATGGTTTTGGATGGGATTCCTAGGCAATTTGTCACTCGGGCCTTCGCATCATTCCCAGTCATATTATCTATGGAAATTCTCAGTCATCCAGGTTGTGGCTGTCCCAAAAGTGCTTTTTCAATGCAAATGGACAGCTGTCTGCAAGGAATATCAATCCTTCCCTTCCCCACCATCCAATCAAAGCTGAAGAAGCTTCTTGGATGAGACGCGAGACGTCTTCAAAGAAAAAACAAGGAAGTCCAGTTGCCTCTTGGAAAAAGCACCCTTGGAACTCCCAAGCTGATGAACCCTAATTAAATAAAATTCTATCTATCTATCTATAAATAAAATTTATAGGGGCGGGGAGAGACACACTCCAAATACTGATGCAATACTAAGAATGATGTTGATGATGATTAGACTTCTGTCCTACCTATTTACTTACTTGCTTGCTTGCTTACTTACTTACTTACAAGTTAGTTGGATGGATAGTTAGTTAGTTAGTTAGTTAGTTAGTTAGTTAGTTAATTAGTTAGTTAGTTAGTTAGTTATTCTTGGTCGATTCAAGTTGGCAAACTCTCCTAATGCTCCTGCCTTCTATTTTCCACCTGACAATTGGCTTTTCTTTCATTTTCTTTTAAATTTAGTTACAACTCAGCAGCTGATAGGATTACTTTGAAGTCATGCATTCATTCCTATTCCCTCCACCTCCCCACCTCCCGCCTGTCATATCAAAGGTGTAACTTGGTGCCGGTTTGGAAGAAGGAGGGGGGAAGACTAAAGCCTTTGAGGGCTGCGTGTTAAGCTGACCCAGACTAACTCAGCTTTATCAGCATCACGACAGATCCTGTGCTGTCTAATCATTTTACTGTGCACATAGGTTGGATTTTCCCTGCTGGCTCCTCCGTCATCTCATGCAAGGAAAAATGGGCTCTGGCAATTAAAATGAAATTAATTAAAACCATGGTGACGCCTTCCTTTTTGTTATGCGTTATCCTCCCTTTCAGAGTCAAGAAGAGCACCGGCCAGCTAGAACACTTCGAAGCAGAATTACCTTTTGATATTGATTGATTAATTGATTATGTGGCATCAATTCCCTGTCAACTTTTTTTTATTTATAATAAAACATAGTAAACATTTCAACCTAAGCCAAACTATCCGAGTAATATTTTCTTTCTTATTTCTTCTTCTGGTGGTATTTCTTCTTTTCTTCCAATTTTGTGCAAAAACAATTCTTGCTGCCGTTAATATATGTACAATCAAATAAATATATTTCTTATCTTTATTTTTCTTTGTCATATAAGTTGTGGCTATTCCTCTAAAATATGCTTTTGCTGAATCCCATACATTTTGTAGAGTTGTATCTTCCTTTTTATTTTCATTTAAAAAAGAATTCCATGTCCTTTTTTACCATGTCCTTCCATGTCCTTTTATGATCTGCCCATATATTTGAATCAGTTTCAATATCCTGCACCATTATTCTCAGTTTTGAAGTCATCCACGCCATATCAATTCTTGACCAGGATTTGTGACTATTTGAGTAAAATGTAAATTGTTTTTTTTTAAAATTAATTATCATTCACTGTCAACTTTTAGAGACCCCATACAGTAGACAGATTTTCTACAGAATGATCTGTACTAACCAGCCTTTTAGGTCTTCCAGTGATGCACCCATCGTCACTGTAACCTGAGTCCCATCTGCCTTGCTGCTGGTTGTCCTCTTCTTCCCTTTCCTTCCACTTTTCTCAGCCTTCTCTAGAGAGATGGGACTTTGCAGAATGTGTCCAAAATAGGATAATTTGATCCTGATGATTTGTTCCTTGAATGAGAAGTCTGGGTTGATTACTCTTTGATAGGACAAGTGATATTCACTAACCTCTCTGTAGAGATGTACCCTGTTTCCCCGAAAGTAAGACATCCTCCGAAAATAAGACCTACTTTCAGTTTTGCCTCTCCCTGAAATATAAGGCATCCCCTGAAAATAAGGCCTCCCCGATAATAAGACCTCAGACTTCCGGTTCTGGGCAGCCTCAGTGGAAAAATAAGACCTCCCTTGAAAATAAGACCTAGCACATCTTTGGGTGCAAAAATTAATATAGGACAGTGTCTTATTTTCGGGGAAACACGGTACCAAGTTGTAAGGAAGGCATATCAAGCAATCTCTACCCGTGTACTTGCCAGACTCATAGATGGCAGACAGGACTTTCATGTGGTTCTCATTAGTTCTGGGTTTTTTTTTTTTTACAGAAGATGATCAAGAGCAGCTTGCATATGATTTCAAATTCCTGATTGACCTCTCGCGGGCCGGAGAGGGACAGCCAAAGGGCTAGAAGTGGCCCCTGGTGCCATAAATTTCTCAGGTCTGGTCAAGAGGCTGTACCAAGCTTAGCACAATATGCCTAGGATTTACGATTACCATTCAGCTGCGCTGCCCCACCGATTCCCAGAGAGAATTCATAGGGTCCTTTCAGTTGGGAGAGACCGGGTGGCAGCTGGCCAGCCAGCATAGAAATCAGCCACTCTTCACCGCTAGATGCTGTGGGCCTGGTTCAGCACACAGGTCGCTTCTGATCTAATTTATGAATGATCTGCTTTGTTGGCCCCCAGAGAAAGAGACCCTGAAACTGGCACAGAGGTGACTGAAGTCCAGAATCCTGTTTTTGTGACAGAGGTAATAGACACAAACAGAGGTTTTTTTTCCCAGTATAAGCCCATTCATCTTGTATTCCCGAGCATTTGGCACTGAGAAGGATATTGGCTCTTGACTGAAGGAGGCGTGTAACTATCCTGAATACTGAAAGCTTTATGTCTATTAATTTTTCTAATCCCCTTTTAAAACTGTCCAGGCTTCTGTGGTTTGACTTACGTTCCAAGTAAAGAGCTGATTCTTCCCTGCTCAGAATGCCTCATAATTCAACTTCACTCGATAAGAGAGGGGGAGAAGCTTGCCTACCACAGGTTAAACATGAAACAGAGCATGATGCAGCTACTTAAGAGGCATAACGTTATCTTAGGGTTCACGATCATCTACACAGAGTCTTAACTAATGGAAATTAATGGTTCTACTCTATTTTGCCCTCCTCGGATCGTCTTTGGAACATTCTGTCCAATTTCGGGCATTGCAGTTATTCATCTGTCAGAGATGCTCTATTGCAGTGGCTGTTGTTGTTTTTTTCCCCAATCTTGACTCCTTTAAGTTGTGTGGAATGGACCGGGAAATTCTGGGAGTTGAAATCCACCCATCTGCCAATGTGGCAGATATTTGCCACAAATATGCCAAGGTTGTGTAAAACAGTGCTGTAGTGGGTCTTGTCTGGAGCAGGGGTTAGATCAGATGCCCTCTGGGGTCTCTGCCAACTCTGTGATCCTGGCATTGTACACCGTGTCTCGGTACATCCAAGTGTCTCCTTAAAAGGAAGTTGGAAAACCTGGAATTAAGGAGAACCTTCCTAACAGTGAGGACAATGAACCAGTGGAGCAGCTTTCTTTCAGACGTTGTGGGTGCTTCGTCACTGGAGGATTTTAAGAAGAGACTGAACAGGCACCTGTCTGGAGGTTGGATTAAAAGACCTCCAAAGTCTCTTCCAGCTCTATTCTGATTGATCGGGCAACATGTGAGTTGGATCCCTTTGTAGCTTTTCCAGTTTAACGTTAATACCTTTGAGGCCCTGAATTAAGCGTGGCTAACAAGATAGATTTGCATGAAAGGGTTTAGGATCATGGACCTTTTGTTCTGGATTCATTTCTTTTTTTTAAAATATAGTATTTATTGAAAGTTTTAACAGCCGTAATAATAACTATGAACTAAAATGGAGCATTTCTTGAAGTTCCTCCTCATTTTCCTGGAGAAAGTAGCTTCTCTTCACAGCATATCTAGCCCTTTGGGTATCCCCATCCAGTGTCTATGGAGTCAAATCAGAAATTAGAAATCATTAAGTTTTTGCCATGTATGCAATTCAACTGCATTGCTTTTATTTTGAAGGTGATGGCTATTTCTTTTTAAATTTATGTATGTGCCTGCTACCTACCTTCATAGTCCTATCGGTTCGGCCCGCCACAATAATCTCAAATTATCATGTAGTCCCTTGAGAAAATTAATTGCCCACTCCTGTCCTACAGTGATTCCGAAAATGCAAACAAAAAATAATAATAATTCCAAAATTCAGCTGAATATGGAGGAAGATAATTTGCAAGGGCATGCCTTTTAATTGTCTCGGGTAGATCCTGCCTTCACTGTGACACTTTTGCACATCACGTTTAATTTTGTAATTGCTGTTGTAGCAGGACTAAACAGAAATCCGTAGCATCATAATTAACTTCGCTGCACAAGAGAATAATAGGTAATTTAAACCCTGCGTGGGTTGTTTTATTTATTTAGCTTTTTGCTATAAATTGAACCCCTAAATTGTTATTTCAGATGCCATAATCATATACTTGAGAAATAATTAACTCTCCTTCTGTCTCAATACACACAAACACAGTCACAGAAGCCTAAGTAAATGCTTGCCGATGGAGATGTTTGTAGCTAGCTGAATTGTGATCCTGGCTGCCGTGTTATAAAGCATCTGTATGGATTGGGTGCTGTAAAAAGTATTTCCAAAGTTTTGCTGCTGATGGTGCCATTGGTGTTACCTTTCATTTGTGGCGTCCTCCAGATGTGTGCACAAAATCTTGGAAATCTTTGCCGTGCCCATTTTGGGTGGGGAATCATACAACTGTATTAGAAGAGCACCCAGACCGGAAACCTGGCCTGCAATGCGCTCTCTAGATTGATGATTCTGTGAGGGAAATTGTTCCAATATCTAGAAGATATAAGGTCATCCTAAAACATATCAGCAGAATTTTTATAAATCACACTATAAAGATCCATTCTCAAGAAGCTTTTGGGAAACTGAGAACGGAGAACTAGGCAATATGTTTTCTTGTTGTTTCACCGGTCTATAATTATTGGTTACTGCCTCTCCTTAGATGAAATCTTGGAGCTAAATACAGGTAGTCCTCGACTTATAACCACAGTTGAGCCCAAAATATCTGTGGTTAAGTGAGATTTGGCCCCCCCATTTTACTTTTCTTGATACAGTCGTTAAGTGAATCACTGCAGTTGATAACCCAGTTGTTAAGTGAATATAAATCTAAATAAATAAATAAATAATAAATAAATAATCTGGCTTCCCCATTGGCTTTGCTTTGTCAGAAGGTGATCCCATGGGATACTGCAACCGTCATAAATAGGAACCAGTTGCCAAGCATCTGAATTTTGATCACATAGTCATGGGGAGGCTGCAAAGGGCCTAACTGTGAAAAACAGTCCTAAGTCCCATTTTTCAGTCAACTTTCAACAGTCACTAAACGAACTGTTGTAAGTCGAGAACTAGCTGTACAGGAGAAGCTATTATAGCTATTAACAGGTATTTAAGGGAGTCCTTGCACACTCGTAGCTACTGTTGCATGTTATGACAATGAGCTGGAAAAGTCGTATTGTATGAATCCGGCTATTCTTCTTCCCTCTCAACTGGACAGAAGCTTTTAAATGGAAAAGGCCAAGTGGCTTCAGGGGTCAACTGATTTTCAATTCCGAGGGCAAATGCACAATTGAATGCCCCCCCACTTCCCCAGCCCTATTCTTGGTGATTTCTTTGTCCTGTATCCAGAAAGGCTCGGGCACATCCAGTTTAAAACATTGGGTAGCCTCAGGAAATGCGGGGAAATCCGCCCAGTTCTTTGGAGACCGAGTAAAGAAAACAGGAGAAAATATTTGGGGACGAGGGGGTATGACTTTCTTGCCACTCTGGTTCTTCCTGGCAATGGAAGAGTTAAACTTCCTCTTTTGCCACTTCTCTAATTTAAGCATCTTCCTGTTCACCTACCCCACCCCCTCCCTTAATTTTGCAGCTGCTTGGCCAGCCTCCAGATTCCCAAGGATGGCCTTCTATCCAATATCCATCCTGCTCTTAGGAGAGAGGTGAGGGGTGATAGGGAGGATTTCTAAAAAAAACTATGGCCAGCTAAATACTCATTAGAGGAGGAGGAAGAGAAGGAGGAGGAGGAGGAGGAGGAGGAGGAGGAACTGAACAGGAAGTGCCAATCTACTTATTAGAAAGTCTCATCCCTGAGCATTTGCAGTCATTGCTGTCCACACCTACCCTGTTTCCCCCCAAAATAAGACCTAACATGATTTTAAATAAGCCCTACCATGATTTTTCAGCATGCTTGTAATCTAATCCTTACCCTAGAAATAAACTCCAGTTAAGATGGTCAGCCAGAGGGATGCGTTTAGTACCGTATTTCCTCAAAAGTAAGACCTCACTGGAAAATAAGCCCTAATGCATCTTTTGGAGCAAAAATTAATATAAGACCTGATCTTATTTTCCAGGAAACATCATAGCATCAATTTAGAATTTACAAATGATGGTTAAACAGCTCACAGTTATAATAATGAGCTTTGCTGCGTTCCCCCCTCAGCCAACTTGCATACAGTTAGTTCTCGACTTACAACCATGCATTTAGTGACCAAAGTTACCACGGTACTTTTAAAAAGGGACTTGTGTCTGTTTTTCACATCTACGACCGTTGCAGCACATGGTCACGTGATCAAAATGTCGCCGCTTGGCAACTGGCATGTATCTATGACTGTTGCAGTGTCCCGGCATCATGTGATCACCTTTTGCGACCTTCCGAGAAGCAAAGTCAATGGGGAAGCTGGATTCACTTAGCAACCAATTTGCTAACATAACAGCTGCAGTGATTCACTTAACAATTGTGGCAAGAAACATTGTAAAATGAGGCAAAATTCACTTAACTCTGCCTTGCTTAGCAAAGGAAATTTTGGGCTCATACGTTGAGGACTACCTGTATTATACTTCCAGTGGT
>JANHFO010003417.1:15793-27125 GCA_032468095.1 Pareas carinatus
AATTGAACTCTGGACGTCTGGTATATATATAATGTATATAGTGTTGATGTAAGTTCATTTAATGTGTATGAAATGTTTGTTTTAATCTAATAAAATTAATAAAGTTTTTTTTTAAAAAAAGTTAGGCATTCAGTTTAAGGTATATGTTTAGAAAGATTAGTATTTTGTGCCAAAAAAAAAAGTAGCAGTCCTCCACCCTCTATCGCACTATTTCCAAAGTTACTTTAAAGAATCCATTTATGAGATTTCAATATGGCCAATTATATAGAATTTTGAGCATCAGTTCCTTACATCTTTTCGATCTCCATCTGCTGCGGCTTGTTTACTTGGCATTTGATGGTATCATTCTTACACCATTTGGAAAATAGTATGTGTTTAACCACGGCGTAGTAGGATGATAGCTCCTTCTTCAATAGCGGTGCCCTCCCCAAAAGCCTATTTGGGTAATGGCAGGTGTTTACAAGGTATAAAACGCTGCACGTTTTATGCGAACTGATGCACTTTCGCTCTGTAAGAGCACTAGAGAATGCTTTATTGTTTTCATCAAAGCCTGTTGCAGAATTTTCAGAAATAAAAAGTCATTTGGAAAAGTGCAAAATCTCAGGAAAGTAAAATTGCTCAAGTAGTTAAGTGCGAACACAACAACATTTCCGGCTTCCGTTTTGGTAGATGTTAAGGCAACAAGAACAATACTGTAGCCAGATGATGCCTTTGAATCAGATCATGGACAGATGTATTCATTTTAATGTTATAACTCTCCCAGAGCTACTGTCAGGTGTCCGTTGGGCTGCTGTATAAATGGATTTAATAAAATTTCATGAATATTTTCTCTTAATAAATCTTGATTGGAACAAAATAATGCAATTCTTTTTTTAAAAAAATGTGGCTCTGAATATAAAGAGCAGATCAATCATTCATTAACAAAAACTTCAAATTCTCATTGGTTCACTTAAGTATAGGTAGTCCTTGACTTGTAACCATTTGCTTAGTGACCATTGGAAGTTACAAACAGCACTGATATCGCAGCATCTCCACAGTCAGTCGCGTAACAAAATTCAGGTGTTTGACAGACAGTCTCTATTTAAGATGTTTGCAGGATGCTGTGGTCACACGGTTGCCATTTGTGACTTTCCTCGCTACTCAGATGCCAATAAGCAAAAGTCAGTGGGGAAAGCCAGATCTGCTTAATGGCCATGAGATTCACTTAACAACCATGGCAGAAGAAACGGTAAAATCAAGCGTGTCTCACTTAGCGACTGATTTGCCTAGCAACGGAAATTGTGTTCATAAGTTGAGGACTACCTGTACTGTATTGTCACAAGGAAGATATGGGTAAAAGCGGACCGGTTCCCCTGGTTGAAATAGACCCATTTTAAATCAGTAAAAATGCCGATTTGTGCTATTTTGAGTATTTCGCAAATCATCGTGGAGATTTGGCAAGTTAACCATGTTCATTTGCAGCCGAGTGGTATTACTCCTTTTATATCTATCCAGAATTTGCACCTGTTGTATATGTTGTTTCTTAGTTCTCGATCAAATGTTTCTGAATTATTTCACATAGATGGAAGTTAAAGTTAAGTATGAGATATCAGGAGGCTGCACTGAGTAAGGTTTTTTTGGGGGATCTTGATCTTTCCAAAGTTAATATTTTCTGTTTTGGTTTGTCAATTAATTAGCCCTCATAGTTACGGATCAATCTAGAATAGTCTTTTCCCCCTTGAGATGGAAATGAAATGTCTGTGTAATGCATAGAATATAGATAGGTACAGGTGTTTCAGAAATGAAACGATTGATTCTTCATTTTAATTTAATGCATCTAAGTAGAGATATTGATACAGTTTACCAGTTAGCTGTACATGTAATCTACTCAGATCCAAACTATTCAATATTCATCTAGGTTTACGAGAAAAAGCATTCTGTTTTTATGATTCTTGAAAACAATGTAGTTTTTGTGAATGCTGTTTCATAATGGCAATAGATTTCCATTTTTCTTTGGCTCCTTAAAAGTTAAATCTCTCTTAGGCAATATTCCTTTCCAAATGTGTGATCTTCCAAGGATTTTTTTTTAAAGGAAGTATAATTTAGAAGTCTATATTAGAGCTGCGCTGGCTGGCTGGGGAATTCTGAATGTTGAAGTCCACACGTCTTAAAAGTTGCCAAGGTTGAATACCCCTGACATATAGAGAAAAAAAATCTGAAAATATTCATGTCTATTTTTAGTCCAGAGTCTAAGCAAAAGGGTTGCTTAAGTTGAATTTAGGTTTATATTTCTGCATCTGTGAATCTTACAGCTATAAGAGGAAAAGTCCATTCACTATTCTGATTAATGACGTAGCTTTCCCCAAATGGATGGTAGCAACAGAATATGGAGCTTAAAGTCAGAAAACACCAAATTGGAGATTGCCTTACCTATTAATTGGGTTCTCTTGCATATATTTTTAAAATTAGATCGAACGCTCCAAACAAAACAATTATGCGATAAAATGAATTGTTGTAAGGCAAAACATAAAAGAGGAAGAAGAATAACAATCAGGTGAATTAATTAAGTCTATCATGCTTTTAATCTTCAAGAAATCAGCTTCAGTGAAATTGTTTTGGAAAAATATATATATATATATATATACATATGACCTGAAGTACAGTGATACTTTGGTACTCAACTGTTTTGAAACTGCTCAAATTTAGTACTCAACCCATTTTGATGTGATAATTTTGTCCCGATACTCATAGTTTGCTTGGTACAAGTATAGCTTACCAATGTCTGCTGCCTTGTGACTCACTGCATTATTCCCTATGGGAGAAATTTGTTTGGTACTTATCATTTTTGGCACTCATCGTGCCTCCGAGTATCCATTAATGATGAGTACCACGATACCATCATAATTTGATTTTGCACATATAGGTAGCTCATGCCTACATACAGCTTTGTAAGATCAAGCCAAAATCAAGTTCCTGATTTTCTTACGCTACAGTTCAAGTCGCAGGCAGTCAAAATAAAGGCAGCCCTGATTTTGACATATCCCTGTTAGTTTACATTTAAAACATGAAATATTGAAAGGTCTCCTTTAATGTTTAGCCTGCTGTTTGAAGCTTTCATTCATAGATCCTTTCTGCTGATCAGTGAAGTCAGGGCTGTGTTGATTTGCTGTTCTCTGTCAGTTTCCTCAAACAAATTGCTATTCTTTCTAATTGCTATTTTCCATCCTTGCAACCTGAAAGTCCCAGAAGAACAATCAATCGTTATTAATTTCAACCGTATCTAAAACAACTTGTGTGTCTTTTGTTCTGCTGTTTTCCAGGGATTTCGGTCATGGATACGGACAGCTTCAAAATCCTTCCTTCACCAACGTGCCTCCAAAACTAGCCAGCTTGTGCATGATGAAACTCCAGTATGATTTTTCTCCTGCCATATCTTTTTTTTTGTTTTTCCTAAACTTTGTAACACAAATAGCTTTTTGGGGATCTTTGTTTTAACGCCGAAGTGTTTCGTCACTTAATCACTGTACCTTTGTAGAGATGTTAATAAACAGGATTGTTTTTTTAATGATCCAGTGCCAAAGAATATTTTGTAATCATGAAACTTTTTCCGTAGGTGATGACTTCAGTTTTCACATCACGCAACTCAACGACTCTTTAAGAATAACTTGGGGCCTGGTTTCTTTGAAGCTTGCCTATTGTAGAAAGATGGTTATCTGCTCTGGGTGCAATCAGAAGAAGTAAACAAGAGGCAGGAAATACTTTGATGAAATGTCAACAGGTTTTCTAGATATCAAATCGTATGAAGAGAAAGTAGAGGCGACCCAACATTTAATTCCATGCTGCTGGTAGAAATTCAGTTAACCCAAAATCCCTCCTCACTGAAATTTGTGTTGAGCTGTTGCTGGCAGAGCACAGGTTAACGAAGTGTCTAATTCTAATTTTAAAACCATGTGTACCTCCTTCCAATCCAGGTTCTCATAAACTATTCCCAGCATAAATAAGGGGAGCGTATACAGCCTTTCCACATTCCTTTGCCAATCTGGATCCAGTCTATTTTGCCATGTCCACCTGGACTAGCTTTCTGTCTTATGCAGAGGGTTCGCGTGAAGACGATAAGAGGTTCTAGGGTTCCTCGTTTCCTAAGGACCTTCTACATTTTGTCATGACTGACAGGAACAAAGACCTTTTTTTTAAAATCAATGAAGCTCATACTGACTTCTTTTTGGTACTCTTCGGTTTCCTCAGTTATCCAGCATGGATCATCAATATTGCATCTTGTTCCTTGGCCTTTTCTAAAGCGAGCATGAACATGTGGGAATCTCCCTTTCCATGAAGGACTCTTTGTCTGCCATTAGATGATGCTAAGCATTATTTTGTTAACAAGTACAATTAAGAATTGTACATTCTGTTAAGTCTTTCTATGGTTTTGATAGGTAGACCCCAACCTATTCTGTTGGCCATTGTGTCATCCTCCATATTTGCAGGTCTAATTTGCTTAGACCCTTTACTGGATCTCCTCCTGCTGCATTTCATATTTCTGCAACCATTCCAACTGTAGCCTTCCAACTTGGCAATAGCCTGAATGCTGTTCTAACTTTGTACTCTAGTATGTACTTATAAATAGGGAATGTCTTCTATAGTATTTTGGCACCGATACCTTTACTGTATAGGATTTCAGTAAATTTCTTCCATTGTATTTGATCTTCCTGAAGTCAGTTACTATCTGTCCGTTGTTGTCATTCCTTGCTGTTCCATTGCCAGGTGTCCAAAAATGGATGATGTCATGCTACTACCTTTGGCTTCATCTAGAAGCTCTCTTTGATAAGAAGCTTTGTTAAGTTTCTTGTGAAGATGTTTCCCTTTAGTTTCTTTTCTCTTCTTGGCAATTTGTTTTGACATCCAACTTGCTTTCTACTCTTTCTTAGATTTTAGCAGACTCTTCATATCTACCTTTAACCATTTTTTTACTTCCGTCTGCATTCCCTGTGGTTCCTTAGCAGGGAGGGCTTTAAACTGGTCCCTTGTAAATAGGATCATGTTACAGAAACTGGTTGGCCTTATTCTCCCACTTTAGCTTGTCTTGAAATCAGAATAAGAATTTATTGGCCAAGTGTGTCTGGACACGCAAGGAATTTGTCTCCGGTGTAAGTGCACTACACCTACATACATACAATAAACAAACTGTTTACAATCATAAGATACATTCATAGTCATCAAGTACATTCATCTTGTCAAGTATATATACGCATAAAATACATTCATAATCAAAGTATATTCATCTTGTGTACATATAAGCTGCAATCGGCAAACCGCGATCTTAATCATTAATACAATCACAAAGTACATTCAGCATGTTATATAGCACAATCATCATGTCACAAAACACCTTCCTCATGCCATACCGTACATTTTTTGATAGGTTTAGAACAGTTGTAGGATACTAATAATCTACAAGTCAGAATAGGGGTACTAAATGAGCAGCTATTTTATACTGTTAAGATGTAAGCAGCAAAGTATTGTCCTACAACTAAGAGAGTAGGTGATAGGAAAGATGAGAAGGTAAGATGAATTTGCACATAAGTAGTCTGATTCACAGCCAGCTCCTGGCCACATCTTTGCTGTTATCATTGAGTTCTTCCAACTCCTTTTGTATCAATAATATGCTCGATTTGATTTCATAACGTCCATTATATAGGGATCATTTTGTTTGGAAACAGTGTTAGCAACAAAAAACGCTTTAGATTGGCAGGAGTTGTGAAGTCGTTGTCTTGCTTCATTTTTCTTCCTTTTTTTTTCTTCCTAATCCATACTGTCAAACTGTTTCCTCCCGACTATTTCCAATCTTGGCACTCCAGTCTCCGCCACAGGCAGTGCTATTTTGCTCACATGTTTTGTCAGATCCAGATTGAATTTGACATAACGCTCTCCAGCCTTTTCTTATTGGTTGGATCATAACATTGGATAGCCATCCTAACGCAGAGTTGGTCATTGACCGCATAGTATCCAGATAATTTGTTTGCCATATTTTTCCAGACTGGGAAAATAAAATTCCCTTTTTTTTTAAAGTCCTCGGTAGCAAACAGTGTGATCTTCCGACTGAGAGTGTGTTTTGCCAAGTGTTAGTCCAGTGATCGAGTGCCCAGACAAGCGGTTCTTTTGGATCCAGCGACAATCAACACTCCGGTAAATAAAGGGAGTCAATGCTTTATGATTAGCTGAAGCAAACAGATTGAAAAGCGAAACATTAAAAGCACACATACCAAGATAGTAAGAAAATGCTCAAATCTCTTACGAGCTGCCAGAAACTTCTTAATAATGAGAGCAGAGATACCAGTTTCAGCACTACCTTACACTAGGATCCACACAGAAACTCAGCTAATAACTCCACCACTTTTATCAAAACCTGGCACCAGGACTTCCTGGCCCTGCTATGGTCAGGACATTGCAAGAGCTGACTTTGACTGATTCTGAGATAGAAATTGAAAATCTGAGGCTTTTCCAGTGAGAAAAGTTTTGAAGCTATGTGAGGAGTCCCCCCCTTCCTTAGTTCAATAAAAAAGGTTAAGAACAAGCAGGCTAACTCAGAATGAACTGTAAAATTCTAGACTTGTTCAAATATGAAAGAGGAATCAAAATAATGTCATTAGACTCCTTGAAATAATGACGCTCTTTCTCATTGCCGCCGTTTTTAGATGGCTGTACACCACCTTGGGTCCCTTCGGGGAGAAGGGCGGTATAGAAGTTTTAACAAATAAAAATAAAATAAATAAATACAGTGAAGTATTAGTACCATTTTATAACGCCTTGGTAAGTCCACACTTGGAATATTGTTTCCCATTTCAGTCACCACAATGCGAAAAATATGTTGAGAGTCTTTAAAAGAGTGTAGAGAACAGCAACAAAAGTTGATTAGGAGACTGAAGGCTAAAACATAAACAATGTTCGCAGGAATTGGGCATGTTTTAGTTTAATGAAAAGAAGGACCAGGGGCGACACGATAGCAGTCTTCCAACATCTCAGGGGTTGCCACAAAGGAGAGGGAGTCAAGCTATTCTCCAAAGGACATGAAGGCAGGACAAGAAGCAATTGGTGGAAACTAACCAAGGAGAGATGCAACCTGGAGCCAAGGAGAAATCTGACAGAACAATTCATTAGTGGAAGAATTTGCCTCCAGAAGTTGTGGGTTGCTCCAAAGCTAAAAGTTTTTAAGAAGAGATTGGACAGACATTTATCTGAAATGGCGTAGGGTTTCCTGCTTGAGCTGGGAGTTGGACTAGAAGACCTCCATGGTCCCTTCCAGCTCTGTTGTACAGGGTGTCTATGACTCCAGTCAGTTTGCTGGTGCCTCATCTGTCTGTGTGGACTCTAGCACATTGCACGGTGCTGACCATTCCTGTGTTCCTGCTTCTCAGATTGCAAGCTCTCCCAGTGGAAGTGTTGGCTGTTTGAGATGGGCAAGGTCGGCAGAGTCGCAGCAGAGAGTCCAGGAATGTCCTTTATTGTAAGAATAACAGGATCTTGGGAGCCTCTCCAAGTTCTTCCGTGACCCATCTTATGGTCTGAAACTGGATAAAGTGTAGGTGAAGTTCTAAGCTTCTTTCTCTTCCCTTTGTCAGAAGGACTCTTGTCATCTTCCTCCCACGTCCCTCCATTAAACAACCTGATCGCTTCCCTGGTTCAGTTCTAAATTCCTCGTAAGGTAATTCTATCTGGGCATCTTCGGATTTTCTTTTCCTGTGCGGTGATATCGGCAGTGACACAGCCCGAAGCCTTCGATCTAAGCGCGTCATAAGCGCTGTCAGTTCTCCAAAGAGGATCAGCTCTTCTCGGGAGCACGTTGAGGGCCTTCTGGCCTGAGGGACCCGTCAGCCGGCATACACGTCAGTCACTTTATACATGTGGCTTTCTTGGTAAAATATTAAAGGGCTCATCAAGCTCCAGCTTATATTATTCCTAACATGTTTCCCCGAAAATAAGATCGGGTCTTATATTAATTTTTGCTCCAAAAGACCTCATTAAGGCTTATATTCAGGCATTGTCTTATTTTTTCATGTACAACCATCTACATTTATTCAAATACAGTCATGTCATGCCCTCCGTCTACGATGACGGCCTTTTATAGGGCTCTGTCGTGCGGGCCCCTCGCTCCACCCAATGCGCGCACTTTCTGCCTGCGCTCAGTTCGTTTGTCCGACTGACGATCTTAACAGGATTATTTTGGGGGTAGGGCTTATATTATGAGCATCCTGAAAAATCACACTAGGGCTTATTTTCTGATTAGGGTCTTATTTTCGAGGAAATACGATACTCGAAACAGGTGCCCGGCTTCCTTTAGCTAGGCCTCTGGGATGATCTTCATGTTTTGGGTAACCAAACCTACATGAAATACATCATTTAAGAACTGAAGGCTATATAACCAGTTTTTCATGTATTTGTGTCACATATATAAAGTATCTTAAATTTTCCTATTTAAGAAGGCTCTCTGATAGCAGACGGTGAACTCCCTCGGTTCAACAAGAGTTGCATTAAAACATTGAAAAGCAAAATTGGACTAGGTGTAAGTCCGATGTAATGAAATCTGATGACTGAAAAATATTTGCCTTTAAAGAGTGAAAACAGCCGCTTCAGTCCAAATAAAAATATACTGCAGTTCTGGTGTTAGAGGGAGGAAGGAAGGACTGAAGTAGATAAGTAGATTTCATCTGTACTTCTTCATGAAATTCCTTATCACTTCCAAAACACAGAGTCAGATTTGTAAAATAGAGGTTTTCGGGAAGTTTCCAAGACCCAATCTTCTGTCTATGGGTGTATTGTAGAAGCAACTGTTTGAATAGAAATAGGAATAGAATAGAATAGAATAGAATACTTTGTCATTGCACCTCGTACAACGAAATTAAATACCCTTTTCAGTGTACATATGCATAGAAAACTATAAAATGAAAACACAAACACACATCCTTCACATTCTATACAAATGAATTGAAAACCCCTGATATTGCATCAATACTGCCCTATGCAGTAGAATTCCAATATGGTTACTACTCTGAGGTAAAAGCTGTTTTTCAGCCTGTTTGTCTTTGTATTTATTATCCTGTACCGTTTCTGCCAGATGGCAATGGTTCAAAAAAAAGGGGGTGCTCAGGATGAGAAGGGTCTTTAAGAAAACGTTTTGAACCTTCTTAAGTTAGCAGGAGCTATAAAGCTCTTCCAAAGAGGGGAAAGGGCAGCTGATGATCCTCTGGACAATGAGGCTGACCTTCTGGAGTGCCGTCCTACCTGCCACTGTGATTGGCAAACTGTACTCAGGTGTAGCACGTTAAAATGCTCCCCATGGTACAGCGGTAGAAGATCAGCCGCTTTTCATTCAGTTGTTTCCTGAGAGGCCTCAGTTGCATAATGTTCCTCTGGGCCCTTTTAAGCAATGATGCAATGTGAGTGCCTTTGGATGGTGCAGGAGAACCCCTATTAAAACACCACACAAACACACACACCCCAAAACAACCCCATGTATACACACAAAATTAGAAGCCATGGTGGCAAAGTGGTTAGAATGCAGTATTGTAGGTAAACTCTGCCCATAAGCCAGTTTGATCCTGACCAGCTCAAGGTTGACTCGGCCTTCCACCCTTCCAAGGTCGGTGAAATGAGGACCCAGATTGTTGGGGGGGCAAATATGCTGACTGTAAACCCCTTAAAGAGGGCTATAAAGCACCGTGAAGCAGTATATAAGTCTTAAGGGCTACTGCTATATTTTGAGACTTCTTCTGTTTCGTCTGTTTCTTGGATTTATGTCAGATTTAAACTGCAGAGCTATTCAGTGTGACACCCCATAAAATGCATCAAGCAGTATTCCTAAAGGGGAACTTTAAAGTTTTAAGTTCATATCGCAGGTTAAATTTTGGCTATATTTAAAGGAGACAGCTTGATTCTAGAAATTCCTTTTTTTTAAATATATATATATACCTTTAAGCGCAGTATCATGTCCTCAGTTGACTGCAGTACAACCAGATGGAAGGAAAGATTATATAAGCCCTCTTGTATACTGTCAGCTCGCTTTGTCCTAAAAAGGTTTCTTTCTTTTCCCCCCCCCTTCTATATTTATGTAACGTTAAATAAAACTCCCAAGAAATACTTTCAGAAGATTAAGTCATAAAACGTGAAGGACGGCCCTTCGGAGTCGAAGGATGAGTACGGCTTCCTGGATACATATTTTTAAATGCCCATCTTCCTCCTTAAAACCATGGCTGTAAAATGCCAGATATAATGGCCGATCTGCAATTTAAAAACCGCATCATCAACCAGGCATTGGGGTAGGTCGTGTTGGGCTAATAAATGTCATTAGGACGGAATTAAAATGGTCGATAGTCCAGGGAGAGCCAGCGTAATTGGAAAGGGAAAACAGACCAGTTCACCCCAATCTCTGGGTCTCCAGCTAGATTCATCTTCTCCTCTGCCCCCCAGAGAACAGTTTTGGCCAGTAGTTGTAGCTACAGCAGTTCATTTGATATAAGGCGTGCAACTTTGTGCTTTGTTTTTGTTTTTCTTGGTTAAAAAAAAACGTTGGGATCCATCCTCGAAACACAAGAGAATGGAAAGCAGTTTGTGTTTTTTAATTTAGAAAGAATTGTGAACCGTAGAAAATAACATATATATATATATTTAAGGCTGAGGTGTATTAGCATTCGGTACTTAACGTTCCTCACCACTATCGGCAATTGCACTATACCATGTTTCCTCGAAAATAAGACGTCGGTCTTATATTAATTTCTGCTCCAAAAAACAGGGCTTATTTTCGGAGAATGGTACTCAATGCGTCCGTCTGGCTGATGAACTGGGACTTATTTTAGAGAGGAGGGCTTGTACTACAAGCATCCTAAAAAAAAAAATCAGACTAGGGCTTATTTTCCCCGTTAGGTCTTATTTTTTCAGAGAAACAGGGTAGTAACGGCAGTCCCTTCCATCAGGGGTGTCCGAGCTTGGCAACTTTTAAGACTTGTGGACTTCAACTCCCAGAATTCAATTCGGGGTGGGAACCGTCACAAGCCTTAAAGTCAGAGAACCACATCAGAACAGAAGGGTGTATACGGCAGGGGAGGAAGGCACCCTCTTAAGACCTAAAGGCATATTTTGTGTGTGTGTGTGTGTGTCTTCGAGTCTTTGTGTCATCTACAAAGACGAAGGGATCAAAGAGAAAGACTGGTCCAAGGGTCTCCACCTGGTTTTGTGCCTAAAGGAGAACCAGAACTCACAGTCTCCCAGTTTCTAGCTTGATGTCTACCCCATACCACACTGGCTCTCTTAAGACAGAGGTCTCCAACCTTGGTCCCTTTAAGGCTTGTGAACTTCAACTCCC
>JANHFO010003417.1:78368-88612 GCA_032468095.1 Pareas carinatus
GCAGTGGAAGGCCCGGAGATCGACAATCGTACGAATCTCCGGAGGGAGCTCATTCCATAGGGTTGGCGCTGCCAGAGAAGGCGGCTCTACCCCTGGGGGCCAACTCTATAGGTAAGTGGTGGCGAACTCAGAGTCCTCTTTGTGGGCATGCACATCGTCACCCCAAATTTCTTTACTAGAAAGCCAGAGGATGTGGGGCTCCCCCGCTTCTTCACATGCACCTAAGGTCATTTCTGACATCACCTGCGCCTCTGCTCAGCAGCTCAATGGGAGCGCTTTCTCCCTCCCCTTCTGAGGTAAAACGGGCAGCTCAAATGCGGCATGGAGTCTGTGGCAAAGGTGAGAGAGGAGAGGAGCTAGATTGAAGGGGAGCATAGCTCACAGTAAGTCACAGAAGCTGGGGTAGGCCGCCAGAAGGCTTGCAGTGAGCTTGTGTAGGCCATGGGTGAGGCAGGAGGGCACGGGGGGGGGGGTCACTGATGGCCACAGGGGGGCGCATGTTGTCATGTTGGCACTTTGTGATAAATAAGTGGCTTTTGGCTTGCAGTTTGGGCACTCAGTCTCTTAAAAGTTCACCATCACTGCTATAGACCTATTTTCTTTAGAAACAGCAAATAAACAGTTCTGGAAGCCAGGGTTGTTCTGCCTAGCATTCAAAACATCACTATAGCTAGCTACAAAGCCCAGCAACCTGAAAGGACAGTCCCTCAAAAGACCTATTGGCCAACTGGATCCAAGTAGATGGTTGATTTAAACTGTCATGTTCTTTGTTCACAGTAAGTCTTGCACCAGGTTAAGAGGGAAGACATCTAAACTAACTTGCTTGTCTTAGCTGGGGGCAGACAATGAGATGGAGGCAACATTAGGAGATGTCCTGTACAAGACGTCTGCGTAGCATCTTTGTGCTGCAGTAAGTAGGAACATATGGAATATAATTTAGATAGGTATTTTGAGAAATGCCAGGCTTGTATCAGATACATCTTTAATATATGTGAGGCATTGTTTGAATTTAGCAATGCAGAAAGCCTAAATAACATCTCTCCACCTGATGTTCCTTTTACTGGATTCCTGTAAAACATGTTGGCTTGGAAATATCAATAATTGGGTTTATACTGCAATGCACTTCTTCAGTTATTTCTCTATACATAGCAAAGGACTCAATGGCTCTACTGTTGAGATGACAGCAAATGTACCATTTAATTTTAGTCTGTTTCACGGGTTGCAACATAAGGTTGTGGAACTGTATGATTCTTCTAAGAAATCTGCTGTTCAGACATAAACTAATACCTCCAACTAACTGGTTTGCTCCCAGAGAGGGCCTCCTCAGGGTGCCGTTGGCCAGACAATGTCGGCTGCCGACCCCCAGGGGCAGAGCCTTCTGTGGCAGCTCCCACCCTCTGGAATGACCTCCCCCCAAAGATCAGAACAATTACAGACCTCCGTGCCTTCCATCGGGCATTAAAGAACCATCTATTTACCCTGGCCGGGTTGGCCTAATCCGCACTTTTTCCCTTCCCCTAATGTTATTAATTTTAAATTAGTTTTTCAGTTTTAAATTGGTTTTACATTTGAGACAAAAACAGCCACTGATATAATTGTTTTATATGTTTTTTAAAGTGTTGTTTTGTTGTATTTGTTATAATTGTTTTTACTTGGCTGTACACCGCCCTGTGTCCCTTCGGGGAGAAGGGCGGTATAAAAATTTAATAAATAATAATAAATAATAATAATAATGCTTGGCCTTTCATCATAATTAATAGAATTTAGCCTCCATTTAAATTCTTTAAATTTCATCACAAAGAGTTCATTCAATGCATGGTAAATAATTTCTTTCAAACTGTTATTCATGTCAACTATGATGGATTATATTCAATCTAAAATTAAAATCAGAGAAATAAACTATTATGGAAAATGAGCTTTGAAGGGAACAATATTAAACTAGTTAGCACATTCACAAAGGCCCATCAGTTTATTTATGGTTTTATTTGTACAGCTTTGTTTTTTGCCTATACATTCTTGGCAGGTTGTATTCCTAAAACACAGACCACACTCATCCTGACCTGAGATGGCAAGCTGTAACCAAGAAGTTTATCCTTCAGAGCTCCCCTTTGTTTCCTAGTGATGTGAACCCAGAGCTTTTCTTCTGCCCTGCACATAATGGGCAGACAGATTTCCTTTGATGTAATATCCCTTTTTGGAGCTGTCCTATTTGAAAGGTGCAAAAACACTGAAAACGTTTACTTCTGGGTTGTCAAAAAAGAGGCCATAGAAATGAGGAGGATGTTCTCTCACTATCCAATCTCATTTAGGTCATCCATAAGTGAAACTACTGAAGCATCCATCTCTGAACCCAGACCACAAGAGATGCATATTCTGCTTCACCCCGAGCGTCTGAAAAAAGTGTCGATTTGCAATTTTATGGAGATTTGTAGTGCTTCTGAACTGGAGAAATTGGCTAATAATAAACTTCTTCCAAACACATCCAGAAATCAGGAATTTGCTTTCAGTTTCTAAATGGAACTTGGGAGAAGGAGTTGGCTGAAAGTCTACCGTGTTATATCCTAATTGTTCTTCCTTTGTGAAATGAAAAAAATCTGCCTGGCCCTCCTCTGGGACACTCTGGCATTTATGAGGAGAAGCTGAGAACAGAAAGGGTCCTGGCAGGTAGTGGCAGTTGCTGCCTCATGAAAGCCTGAGAAGGGGAGGCTCCACCCCCATCCGTCACCCACCGGCCACCTCGAGAACGTTGGGTGGCAGCTCTGTGCCTGGTAAGGGTTGGGTGTATTACAAGAAAAAGTTGGTCACAACTGGAAAATAGAAATGTACTAAAAATGAAATCTGCTCCCAAAGAATCCAGGCCTTGGGTTGTTTGAATGGTCTGTGGTTTCCAAGAAAGATTCACGTGAACTTGGAAGTGAGGTGCCCTCTTAACTGTTACCTGGAGAGAAAAGTCCCCCAGTCTTTTTATTGACTGTGACCTGTCCCTATTTTCGCCTCATCCCTAGGCTCAGTCAGTAACCACTCTCTATAGACAGGGAGGGAACGCCAACTGGTTTTATCCTCCAGGGGAGGATTCTGCAGATCTCCTAATCCCTCTCCATCCTTCCTCCTCCCAAAAGTCCCCATGGCTGACTTCCCTTCCCTCATTTCTCCCACTCTGTTGGTAGCTGCAGGAGGGCTGTCTGGGGCTGGAGCTGGAACTGGGTGGAGCTGGGCGTCTGGCCAAGGTAGCTTCAGGTGGAGCTGGGCTAGGCTATGGGGATGTTGCAATTTCCCCCCCAGTCACCATGTCAGAGTCTGAGCATAGACCAAATTCAAAGCATTTCAAACTACGTCAAATTCTGGCACTAAGTCACCAGGATATAAATAAACTAATCTAGTCTTGTAATTTGCAATCTTATAAAAGACAGCAAATTTCTAACTCCTAATTTTTAACAATAGCATTACAATAGCAGGGTTTTTTTAACTTGGCAAAGAAAAGAAGAACAATTGGGGTACAACTGTTAGATCTGAGGTGCCTTGGGTCCGTTCGCGGAAAGGAGAAGCGGAGAAACCTCAGTGAATCCAAACAGAGTTTATTGTAAACAAGTAACGAATTGTAGTCAGCCAAGGGCTGGAAAAATACAGAGACTTTTATAATACATTTGGGCTGTCGCAGCAGCCAATCACAGAGTCCCCTTTGCTGGTCTCCACAATGTCTGAGTAGCTGGGAGGGAAAACAGCTCCCAACATCTGCTGACCATTGATTGACAAGGCAATTAGGGTCAGACAAGCTGGAGCCTCTTGCTTGACCAGGAGGCTCCCATAGACAGCAAGGGACCTTTGCTTCTCCAGCAAAGCCTTTGGATCCAGCACAAGGACCCTTGCTTTACCAGCAGAGCCCTTGGATTCAGCAGTTGACTCTGCTTCATGCTCGTGGGAAGAGGGAATCAGAAATCAGCAACTCAAGATTTTTAAGTCGCTCATCCTCCTTTTTTGACTTCCCCAGATTTTCGGGCTATCCTTGACCTGTTAAGGGCAAGCAACATTTTTGACCTTAAGCTACAGAACTGAATTTTAACACTAAACTTTCGGTTGGTGATGTAGACAAAAGCATGAGGCAATTCCAAAATTTACTGAATTGCATAGGAGTTCATGCCACGGGACTGCAAAATAAATAAATAAATAAATGCAGATCCTTTCTAATGGCAATTCTTAAATTTACTTGTCAAGCAATCCCTAAAGCAGGTAGAGTCCATGGCCATCTCAGTACAAAAACTCAGTCCCAAAATTTCTCCCTGGTGGAACGTGCTGTGAGTCAGGGCCTCTTAAATTTCACAGAGGATCATTAATCTAGTTTGTCAGGTTTAATCCTAGGAAGCAGTTGAGTCCCTCACTGTCTCAATTATCTCTCTTGTTTCGGGCATTGTCGACATTTTCAAAAGTATTTCATCTTCAGTGACCTTGACTAACCATCTCAGTTTCTCCATAGTTGATCGGCATACGTTTTGGTGTCGATGGTTTGTTTTAAGTATTTTGAACAAAGGCCCTTCAATCCTTCTCTCCTCTCAATGACTTCTTTCACAAAATGGCGCAATGGAACACCTTGCCCAATGCAGAAATGCAAATTCAGAAGAGACGGCACAGGATTGGACCAAGGGTTTGAAGTTTTTTTCCCCCATCTCTAGATATGGAGTGGTCCCTAGGTGAGTTTTTGCAGTGATCTCGTACCAAAGAGAAATTTCTTGACACTGAGAACAATTAACCAATGGAATAAGTTGCCTCTCAGTGTTTTGGATGCTCCATTACCGGAGGTTTTCAAGAAAAGATTGGACAACCATTTACAAAATTTCCAGTGCAACTTCTGCAGGAAAGTCCTTTCGCTGGTTAATTGCCTCACTGTTAGGAAATTCCTCCTTAGTTCTAGGTTGCTTCTTGATTAGCTTCCTTCCATTGCTTCTTGTCCTGCCTTTTGGTGTTTTGGAGAATAGGTTAACGGAATAACAGGATAGCAAGGTTGGAAACGACCTTGGAAGTCTTCTAGTCCATCCCTCTGCTCAGGTAAGAAATGCTGTACCATCTCAGGCAAATCGTTGTCCAGTCTCTCCTTAAAAGCCTCCAGTGATGAAGCACCCACAACTTCTGAAGGCAAAAGCTGTTCCACTGATTCATTGTTCTCACTGTCAGGAAATTTCTACCTTAGTTCTAGGTTGCTTCCCTTCTTGATTAGTTTCCATCCATTGCTTCTTGTCCTGCCTTCAAGTGATGGATGGCGGTACTATTTATAAACAAAACAAGGGCTTGAGGCCTTCTCAACTTGTTAAGAAATCATATTTATTTTTTTAGTTGAGAAGAATTGTAATCATCATTAAGATTGTGGTTTGTTGATTGCAGCTTTTATGTACATGACAAGGTGAATGTACTTGATGGTTATGAATGTAGCTTATGATTGTGATCACAGTTTGTCTATTGTATGTATGTAGGTATAGCACACTTAATTTCAGAGGTCTGTTGAATGAATGCTTGGATATAGTTGTCCCTTTAACAGTTCCAGCACAGCTAATTAGAGTTAGACATTGGTGATCAACATGATTGTCTCAACCAAGTTAAACAGAGATTATCTAAATTAGTAATCAGGTACTGATCAAAAATTCTACTGCAGTTTCTTGATTTCCAAATGATTTTCCAGCGTGGGAGAAACAGAAAAAAAAATAAGAAGAAAAGAGAAAAGGAAATTGCAAAGCCTATATAGAATGGAGAAGCTTTCTTTTCTTTTTTTAAATTGCTTTTTTTAATTGCAAATTATTGCATCACTGTAAAAAATTCTGTCATACATATATTTCATTTCTTATTCATGTAAAAAATAGATACATCAAACATGTTCAACCATATATCATTTAAAATATACTGAGTTCTTATTTGGTCTTGTTTCTCTCTTTTTATTTCCATTTATTCCCTTTCCCCTCTTCTCTTCTTTCCCTTCATTTTTCTTCCCTTCTTCCCTTATCTCTTTCCTCTTCACTTTCTCTTTCTCTTTCTCTTTCTCTACTTCTTTCTTTCCCCTCTACTTCTCTTTTTTTCTCCACCTCTTCTTCTTTCTCTTTGTCTTTCTTTTCCCCTTTCTCTCTTTTTTCTTCTCTTTCTCTCTTTACCTCTCCCTTCCTTTCTTTTTCTATTCTCTCTTGCTTTTGCTTCCCCCTCTTTTCTCTCCTCCTCTTACTAAAATGAAGAAGCTGTCATGCACTGCATGTGCAATTTTATATACACTTATCCCAGTGTTCCTCTTTAAAACCTGAATGAATTGGATCGATAGGCAGTCCTCGACTTACAACAGTTCATTCATGACCATTTGAAGTTACAACAGGAGTGAAAAAAGTGACTTAAAACCACTTTTCACACTTTACGGCCATTGCAGTACCCCCTCCCCGGTCATGTGATCAAAATTCGAATTCTAGGCGACTATTCTGTTGTTATCCTACGTTATTCAGCCTGTTGTTTTGCACGTGGTGGTCTGTTTTCCAATAATGTTTTATAACAGTGAGATTTTTTTTATCATGTTCATGTTGCTTGTTTTTAACTAATTCTCACAGTTATGCTGGCCATGCCATACAGCAGGCAGAAATAATGGGCAACGTGCATCCCAATGAGACATAACAAACAATCAGAATAGAGTTGGAAGGGTCTTTGAAGGTCTTCTAGTCCAACTCCCTGTTCAAGCAGGAGACCCTCTACAATATCAGATAAATGACTGTCCAGTCTCTTCTTAAAAGCCTCCAGTGATGGAGCTCCCACCACTTCTGAGGGCAAACTGTTCCACTAGCTAATTGTTCTCACTTTCAGGAAATTTCTCCTTAGTTCTAGGTTGGTTGTCTCCTTGATGAGTTTCCGTCCATTGCTTCTTGCCCTGCCTTTGGGTGCTTTGGAGAATAGGCTGAAACCCTCCCCCACGTCTTCTTTGTGGCAACCCCTCAAATAATAGAATACTGCTGATCGTATCACCCCTAGTCCTTCTTTTCACTAGAGGATAACCATACCCAGTTCCTGCAAACAAACCCTTCTTCATCTGTTTGAGTCTCTAGGCCTTTAATCATCTTCGTTGCTCTTCTCTGCATTTTTATCTATCTCTAGTCTCCTCTTTAAAAACCTCCAATGATGAAACAACCACAATTTCTAGAAGCAAAAGGTTCCACTGGTTAATTGTCCTCACTGTTAGCAAATTTCTCCTTATTTCCAAGTTGCTTCTCTCCTTGATGAGTTTCCATCCATTGTTTCTTGTCTCGCCTTCTGGTGTTTTGGAAAATAAGTTGACCCCCTTGTCTTTGTAGGAGCCCTTCAAGTATTGGGAGATGGCATCATGTCACCCCTAGTCCTTCTCTTCTGAACATATACAGAATACAGAATGAAAGAGTTGGAAGGGACCTTGAAGGTCTTCTAGTCCAACGCCCTACCCAAGACATGAGACCACTCCAGATGAATGGCTGTCCACTCTCTTCTTTAAAACCTCCAGTGATGGAGCACCCACAACCTCTAGAGGCAAGTCATCCCATCAAGCAATTGTTCTTACTGTTAGGAAATTTCTCCTTAGTTCCAGGTTGCTTCTTTCCTGGATTAGTTCCCATCCGTTACTTCTTGTCTTGCCTTCAGCTGCTTTGGAGAATAGCTTGGCTCCCTCTTCTTTGTGTCAGCACCTCAAATACTGGAAAACTTTGGCTTTCTTTAGACTGACCATCCCAAATTCCTGCAACTGTTCTTCATATGTTTTAGTCTCCAGGCCTTTGCTCTTCTCTGCATTTTTATCTATGAAAAATCTTGGAGGAGTCAGTCTCATAGATTTTATGGGATGGAATCCCAACCTGAGGTCACCAGATTCTTGACTTAAGTTGTGGAATTCCTGATAGCGACAGATGAGTTTTAATTCTTCTATATCTAAACCCATTATTTCCCAACAGAGTGGAATTCATCAAAAGCAATACAAGTTAAAAAAAAAAAACCACAACACAACCAACATGCCACCAGATCCTTGGTTCAGTTTTTGCCTCTATCAAGTTGCTTCAAACTAGAGCAGCTGGACAAGTGAAATTCTTACTTGGGGGAGCTCCATATCCTGGTGATTCATGGCTTTAATTTTGTCCATCTGTTTTGGCCTGTAAAGTATTCTACTGAGATTATATTTGATCTCAAAGGTTCATGTCTGCTATCCAAATATCCTTCATAGTCTGAGGGAAGATGGACGTCTTCCAAACCCATAGAGGAATTTTGACATTTATCTTACTTTTTATTTATTTTTTTGCTACTGATGAAATCTGAGAGCAAATCTAATTCCTAGAGCAGCTTTGGAAATGTCCCCAGAACGAGGCACCCAGGGCAGCCCACCAGAATTCTGATTGCTCAAAATCCTAAGATGTGTTTAATCCAGTTGCAAGTTCCCTTAGAGAACTTGACACCAATGGCTGCCTGAGAGCTTTGATGCCAAATCCAAAATGTGTTTCTCTTTTGCAAGTGGAGCACCGATTGCCTCGGTAGCTCAAATCTGCTCCATCCTTTGAAAGCTGTGTTCGTGACCCTGGCCTTGGGATCGATTTGACAGCTGTAGAAAATAAAAATAAAAACACCCACGGGTGAACAAACCACTTAGCCTAAACAGCAAGAGGCAATTAGCAACCACAAAAAGCTAATGGCATTTTGAACCCCGAGCTTTGGAGAAAGCACATATTTTTCCAGAGTTACTGGTGTTCGAGAAGTATCACAGTAATATCTTTAATTTTGCCCTGTTTTCTTTGGTGAAACAAAGGCTACACTAATGCTGGCAGAGAGACAATCCTAGACCAGAGGCCTCCAACTTTAGTCCCTTTAAGGCTTGAAATGCTGCAGGAGGCATAGACAGGTACAACTGGATTTAGAAGGTAGAACATAGAATAACAGGGTGGGAAGGGATCTCGGAGGTCTTCTAGTCCAACCCCCTGACCATGGTAGAGAATTCTGAATCCATTCTGGGCAGATAGCTGTCTGGTCTTTAAAAAAACAACAGCAACACTGGTGGAGTACCCACAACTCCTGGACGCAAGTGGTTCCACTGATCAATTGTTCTGTCAAGAAATTTCTCTTTAGGTCTAAATTAGGTGGAAGGGGGGAAGGAGAGGGAATGGTTATGTGAGAGCAGTGGGTGAGCGCACAAATGGAGCTACAGACACACACACTCGCCTACATGGACCTGCACCCAGGTGTGTACCCACCCTCTACTTCCACAGCCCAGTTCTGAACAAGCCAAGGCCCAGGAGTGGGTCACAGCCCGAGGGCTAGGGACCCCTGTATTAGGTAGACTAGATGCACAAACTATCAATACTAACTAAGGTTGTTGTTTTTCCTGAATACAGAACAAATACGAATCCCATCAAGGGTACATGCCTCACTGATGAAAGCTAATAAGCTAGGCATGACCACCCGAGATTCCCTTTCCTTCTTTGTCGGCTTGTAAAACTTCTTTGCTATCTATAAAAAAGAGCGTCTCCTAGTGACTGCCTGCTAAGGCCCCCTTGTCTGGGACTGAAAGACAAATGGCAGCAGTTCACCCTGTGCTGTTCTCAGAAAAAAAAAACAGGTCCCTCATTTTTTTAAAAAAAGAAACCCTCCCTAGTTTCTCAGACTCATAAGGAGAGGGGGAGGGGATTGCACTTTGAGTCTTGCAAGGCTCTGCCAATGTAGCATTCACAATGATGTAGAATTAGCACATCTGGCTGTGTTTCCTGCACACTTTGCCCTGCAGGGCTAACATCAATCTTGAAGTTGATTGTCTCCATCCAAGTTTGACCAATGATCTAACTCAATGTTAACATGGTATCATTCAACTGTTTTCCTGGTAGAAAAGTCCTTCTGAATTTTGCTTTAGGCAATGTTTAGCAACCTTGAAGGAATGCTTGTGAACTTCACCCTTAGAAATTTTAACTGCCTGTCAGATTCCTTTGTCCTGAAAGATGTCAGATATTTCTTTTTCAGCAGAAGAGGATATTCTAAAGTAATTGCATAATTTCACTTTGGGCTAAAGGCACTCTCGCTCTCTTGGAAATGGAGAAATGGGATCGCGTAAAGGCAAGATTTTTACAACTATGGGAAAAGTTTTCATAGATCTTGTTTTGTTCAGCCAGGTGAGATTTCCCAAGATAAAACTTGTCCTTCAAGACATCAGAGCAAGCGGAGATCACTTCCGGTCCTGGAAGCAACAGGACGTGAGAGAGCGAGCTCTGCCTCTCACGCCTGAAACCCGCTTC
>JANHFO010003418.1:0-11330 GCA_032468095.1 Pareas carinatus
TTTTTCTCTCCTTTTTTTTCTGTAACTCTGCTATTGATATAAGTAATTCACTCTTACTTTGTGAAAATTAATAAAAACATTGAATCACATTGTATTAATCGGCTAATTGTATGTTAGTATGTGATTCCAAAATGGGTAACCTGAGTATATGACATAAATATATAATATTGTGTGCTACATTTTGATTTCAACAACAAGAAGCAGAGTTGCAAAATACTGTTCCTTCTAAATAAGAAACACCCTGCCCTGTACTCATGCATATAGTCATAAAATATATTTTATCTCAAAACCCATAGATTAGAATAATAAGCAGCACAGATGAACAGCACTTTGGAAACAACGGCAGGGCACGCTACTGTGTATAAACAGAGATCCAACCCCCCTAGTAATGACTAGTCCTGATGATGCTACCTAGTTGGACAATAAAGCATCTGCAAGCAAACAACTAAGCACCTGTGGCTGCACAGTTCAACACTGAGCTACAGTTTCTCCTCTATTGAAACATTGAAAACAAACTTAGAATGTATGGGGAATGTGAGCATAGCTTTCTAAAACTGTTTAAAGCACCTACAACTTTCCTAGGCTTCTGTCTCAAAAAATATGATTTGCATAATAAATTTAGATTTTTTTTCATGTGCAAAAAGAGTGTGGGAAGACAAACCTTGACCATTCCTTAAGTTTCTTACTGCTATGCTTAGATAGACAGTACCAAGACCTTAAGAAGCTGAGGGTTCAGAGAATTCAGTGGCAGGGTATATCCTTTCACATAACGTGTTTCTACCACCAGTGTTGGTAGATGAAATAGGTTAATGGGAAGAGATGTGTCATTTTGTACTGCTGGCGGGATGGGGAGGGAAATTGAGAAAGGTTGACATCAAGAAAGAATCTTTCAATTATTATTGGGGTACATGGCCAGGAGGTTTCTGTTGTACTCATGCCCTGCTTAAGGGCCATCCATAGGTACAGTTTTTCCATATCTTTCTGTAAGCACCCAAAGTTGTTGGTGACTGGTCCGTCTTTTTAATTAATTTTAATTTCTTTTTAATTAATAACAAAAAAAGAGAAAGAGCAATGTGCAAAGATTGTCAAAGAGAAGAGAAAAAAAGAACACACAAAAAGTACTTAAACAAAAAAGAGAAAAATACAACAAAGAAAATAAACATAGTATGTATAAACATCGATATGTCATTGTAACAGTAAGTTACAATTCTATATATCGATATTATTCAAGTATATATATATTTCTAATACATTTATATAAGGATTCTTCTTTAAAGCTACTGTGTAAAACCCATATTTCATTACACTTATCTATACAAAGTCTACATCTATAGGGAATCTACTCATAAGAAGCAAATGCAATCAAGTCTTCATTTCATTGAATAAACTTATCTTTCCAGTGCTGCAATATCAGCCTTTTAGCTATAGTAAAAACACAAAGAATCCATTTATGTTGCCTGGTTGTCTATGTTCTATGTATATAGTTCAAAAGAATATTATCCTCTGAAAAGTTTATCTTTTGCCACACAATCATATTTTATAATTCACTACATTCCTCCAAAACTTGCTAAGTACAGGACATTGCAGAAATATATGTTTTAAAGGAGAATTATTATATATTCAACAAAGTGCTGTTTTACATACAAACATATTAGAGTCCACTAAATTTTAAATATTGTTTCTGCTGTATAATTTGAAGTCAGTTGATACTCTTGCTATAGAAGTTAAGAGAGTCTCCTGTTCTCTACACAATATAGAAACCTCTAATTCTTTATTCCACTCATATCTTAACATCTCTCGACAATCTGATTTATTGATAATAAATATTTATAAACTGACAATAACACTTAGACTAATATACCGCTTCATAGTGCTTTACAGCACTCTCTACCTCAGTCCATAGAGAAGTTCAGTCCGTGGTTATCCAGCAACTTGGCTGTGCAAACAAGCCAAGACCCATTGGCTGGATGCAGGCAGCATGCAAAACCACGCCCCCTCCAGTCCACAGAAAAACCTTTCTCCATGGAACTGGTCCCTGGTTCCCAAAAGGTTGGGGCCACTGTATTACACAGTTTGCAGACTTAGCATATTTTCCCCAACAATCTGGGTCCTCATTTTACTGACCTTGGAAGGATGGAAGTTCAACATTGAACCAATCAGGATCAAACTCTTGGCAGTGGGCAGAATCAACCTGCAAGACTGCATTCTAACCACTGTGCCAATATAGCTCCTAAAAAAACTAGTAGATTTTAGTAGTCCTTTATCCTGTTTTGCAGACTTCTTTTTGACTCTGATTCAAAATCATTTTCTCTAGGAATCTCATTGCATTTACATACAAGTGTCTTCCATTTGCTCACAACAATTTAATGAGGAATTCTGTTGGGAAACAATGACTGGCATAACGATGCCAGGGTAGTGAAGTGGTTAAAATGTTGAACTAGCACTGGGGAGCTCTTGGTTAAAGTTGTTCCTTAGCCATGGGAGTTTACTGGCTGACTTTGAGGCCTTTATGCTCTCTCATCCTGATCTAACCAGTTTAGTTTTTATTTATTTATGTGTTTATCCCAAAGAACTTAGCAGAGACTGAAAAGCAATTAATAGCTAGCATGAAATAAGTATTCTAATTATAATCTAGGTATGGATTACTGGTCCCATCACCTAGTAGTATTAATAGTTCCTTGTTGGCTGGGGTTTAGGGCAGAGCACAAGACTTGTGAAACTAATCTATACAAATTCTGCGTCATACGCAACATTCACCATTGAATTCTTGCTAATTTTTTAATATTTTTTAAAAACCTTGTTTTTTTCTGTTGCTCCTCAGGCATTCCTGAAAGGCCTTAGCTGGCAAAAGTTACAACATCATTTAAGAACTAACTACAATAATCTTAATTGCACTAGCGCATTGTTGCAAGAAGGAGCCAAATTGTTCAGTAAAGACATCCAAAAGTAATTAAACAAAGTTCCTTTGTATGCACTCTTGATTTTTTTAAAAAATGCCAGATATGTATTCTTGCCATTCTGAACAAATGCTATTCCCTCAGAAGAATGAAAAGATGGACACAGCTTCCCAATCTCCATGGTGTAGAAGGGATGTTGAAAGGTAAATTTCACAAACAAGTTAGCTCACACAATATGCAGTTGAACTACCCAAATACCGTACTCTTTGCTTTGCCTCAGAAACTCCACCTGTGCAAAGGGCCAAAATAGGGCCAATCTCCTCAAGGGGTGATTTGGCTTGGCTTGTTAGCAGCAGTTCTATTCTCCAGATTCTTTTGTTTTTCACACAACCTTGCTGTACCGCTTTAGAAACTAGATGTCCAGACACACTAAAAGTACACAACTTTCATCAGCTCAGTAGACACTTTGGTATTTGAGTAACAATTACCACACTCTGAAGTGGGTAGAACCATCATTTTCCTTTATCTCATTTCTTTGAATAGGGTGCATGAGTTACCTGAATGTTTTTAACTCTCCACTTGGGGACTGCAGTACTTCTTGGCAGGCTCTCTGTAAGCCAGTAACTCAAATCAATTCTCAGAGAACCAGCCTAATGTAATTTTGACCAGGAAGGCAAAGCTTTAAATCCTGTTCACCCATAACTTAGAGGTGACCATGAATAAATCATTCTCTTTTCCAGACAGACCTCGAAATAGTTTTACCACCTCAAAGAGCATTAGTCTTGAGCAGCAGCAGAGTGATCAGAGAAAACCTCAGACGCAATAATTAAAGTTCAGCAATATACTTTCTCAGATTTAAAGAAACACAGTCTTATGTCCCCTACTCTAAAACCGCAGTGCTTCCATTTGTTAATAAGGCCATCAGACTATTACAATTAGAAAGTTCAGGTCCAGCTGCAAGGGAAGAGCATGCAATAATTTACAACATGGTTGAGAGAGCTCTTTCTCCCACTCTGCTTTATTGAACGTTACCTATGAATGATGCATTACAGATTTTTGTGCCAGAAATATGTGTTTTGGAAAACAGAGTGTAGTGTTTCATAAGTTGATTTAAATCAATTATACCATCTCTCACCGGAACATTCATGAGCTCCAAGGAATAAAAATATATAAATGGAACCAGCTGTTTTAAATACTCTTGTGCTGGAGATGGGTTTCACTGGGACTTTAATCTGCTTCTTTATATATTATATTATACCTCTGCAATAATGGAATGAGAAGGGTATAAAGCTATACAGTGCTAGCTATTCGATTCATTCAAGAAAGAAAGTCCAGGCTAAGCCTTACCTGATGCAGTTCTTCTTTACTGAGTTATTGGGTCCAAAAGAAATTGGGGAAGGGGCATGAAGAGAGGATCTTTGAGAAACTCCACATGGAGAATTCCACAGCAGAGCAATCTGTATGATGCTATTTAGATGTCCACCCAATAATCTCTCAAGTTCTTCTCATTTACCAAGCTACCCAGTTATGGTCAATATAGACATTTAGAATAAAAGTGAAGGACTCCTGTATGAATGGCTGATTCATTAACACAGGTCTACTGCAATCTTTCTGTAAGGAAATGGTTTTTAATGAAAGGAATATCCACTGTGAAGTGAAACAATCCCAACAGTTACACTTTATACTAGTGCTGTGTGATGATTCACATTCAAAGGAGAGAAGCACATTCAGAGCATTTGGTATCTGTTGGCACCTTCTTAAATTAAATGTGTCCTTTCCTGAGATAGTAAAGTTGCTACCAGGTTGGCCGGAAAAAGATTGCTATTTGAAGGTGCTGCTGACAGGTGCGATGTGCGCATCTGTGCCTGTACTACATTCCCTATAGCACTATATTCTGTATTCACGTGGGGGGGGGAGGCCTGTTGATTTTCCCCCTCCAAATAATTCTTCTATTCTAAAGTTAAATTATTTTACATTTCCTAAGAGTGTGGCAATGGAAACAAGTGTATTTTTTTCTGTGTAATTTCTTTTTTTTAAAAGAAGGCAATCCTAAATTTAGATAAATTTCCAGCTACTCTAAATGTTTTTATACAGCTGTGGCAGTAAATTTTGCAACCACTGCTACTTGTTATTTACAACACAAAGAATCAATCACATACCTAAATGGTCTAAACAAAGACTGTATTTCAATAGGTTGTCCTAATTCTACTTTTCTCAATGCCTGGTATCTGTTATTATTCTTCTAAAAGTAATTATTTTAGAAGGAATGAACTAAATGTACCAGGCAATGCAATGAAAGTACGTTTCTTACTTTCTTACCTTAAGTTTCTTAAGGAGATGAAGAGAATTTCTAGCAGTAAAGTATTTCTGTCATTTTTTAGAATTTCTTTTCAAGAAAGAATATATTAAGAGAAATTAACCTGGTCTAATTTGCAATCAAACATTTTCACAGGCTGACTAAAAGTGAATGAATCAGTTCATTTCAACTCAAAAAGATATAATGATTTGAATCCAACTTAAGCACACTTGTGAAATTCATTAAGATATTTCTTAATATTTCTTAATAGAGGTAGAAATAATTTTGATGAGACTAGTTTTGGATTTAAAAAGATAATCAATGAAATTTAGAGATTTGGTATTGGGGAAATGGCCCATGCATTGGACTTTAAACAAAAATCACTAGTTAGAAATCTTTTGTATTCTATGTGAATAGCTATTTCTCCACATAGGAGATCTAAAATGGCTAGGACATTTTTTAATCATTAGAACTTCAGACAAATTTAGCTTCAGAAGAAAGTAGTCTTTTCTTTTATCATGTCTACAACAATATTTATACATATGTTTGGGAAATCAAGAAATTTCTTGTGTTCACTTCAACTCCCAGTTATTGCAAACCTTCCACTGAAGAAAACTCAGAGAGTTGGTCCATATTTGGAAGAGCTAAACCTGGGAAGTAGTGGAATGATATGTGCAAGGACATCATATACCTTACCTCGAATATTTTTCAGAACTTTTTCCTTTCCCCTCTAAAGGTCAACGAAACAATCTGTAGAAGAAAAGAATATCTCTCTAACTAAAATTATTTGCTATTGCTTTTTCTCCAGGAACTTCCTACATCCTACCATGCTACCTCATTGGGAGTACAGGGGTGTTCTGGGAAGGATAATCAAAAGCCTCCTGGACAGGAGTACATCTTTCCAGCAGAGTCATCTAAGGTATAATGTTCATCCCAGCTAACACAAGCAGGCACCTACATTAGGAAAGAGAAACAGAAGATAACCAACTGCAAGGTGAATAAACTCAGTTATGATGGGAATGAATGCATTGTTGGAAGACCTGAAAGACCCGGCTAGGGACAGAGCATCCTGGAGAAAATCAGAATAACAGAATAAGAGAGTTGGAAGGGACCTTGTAGGTCATTTAATCCAACCCCCTGCTCAAGCAGGAGATCACTGTTATTACTAAGAAACAACATTGTGTTGATGGTACATAATCAATTTTCCAGGATGAGTTTTCAGCTTCCACTTTAACCTAAAGCCCACTTAGCTGATGGTCTCTCATCCAAATACTAACCAGATCTGGCCCTGCTTAGTTTCTTGGCTAAACAAGGCTGGCCAGATGCTACCATCTGCTCAGATCTTCTTTTAATAACTGGATCCAATTGAATTGCTTCTAAGCAGAGTAATGAACAACAAGATTAAATTTCTCTGAATAATCTAACCTTATTCACTCAGTATGCCCCACTGACTTCTGAAGTACTTCCTTGCCACTAAAATTGCATCTTTTATCCATTATTTAGTTGTTTGAATTTACAAGTTATTACACTCATCTCCTGCTTTACTGGAAGAAGGTCATCAGAAGTGGTTGAGATCGTTTACCAAGAAGGTTGGTTTACAAGTTGACCATCGATGAATGCGCAATTTCAATATTCTACTAGACAGCCAAGACCACATTTCAGAGAAAAGCAGATCCTTTAACCTCTGCTGAGATCAAAATTTCACCTTTATTTCCTCAGGTTCCTATGTCTGTACTCTTCCATGCCACACTTAAAAGCTACCTCCTGTTCTTTGCTCCATCCTACAGTGACTGTAGGGAATATCAACTTGAAGAAAGATGGCCTATGCCTGAATATTAGAAAGCTCCAGCTCTCAAGAGCATTTGTGTAACAATTACTTTCCTGGAAGATATAAGAGCTACTTGGAATAGTTCATCTCACCAACCAATCGCTAGCTAGGAATGTAACTTTCAAAATTGGCAGGGAAAGTTGGAGGCTTTCAACATAATACTTTAAACAGAAATTGCCTTAAAAGTAGAAATCTACATCTTGTGCTTCCCCTCCCCTAGCTTTGGGTTCATATCTGAGACATCCTTCAAAATCTGATACTGAATTACAGTTTTTAAAGAAGGAGAGAAATGTTACACCCATGGAAAAGTACTCATAGTAACCAAATTCAGTACAATGGATTGTGTTTATGGGTAAATCGAATTACATCAATCTAATTTTTGTCCTGGTTCCACCCACTTCTTTTTCTTGCCCCCAGATACTTTTCAAAATACAGTTGCTGGAATGCAAATGAATAAATGCCATGCCACCATTAAAACATCATAAGTGATATTATATCATCAGATGTTTCATTGCGAAACTTGTTCCAATATGAAACCAGTAATTCTAAAGAAAAACATCTTTGTTTTTCAATGATGCTTATATGTGTCAGAGCAGGAAATATTTCAGAAGACACCTTCCTTTTCATGGGAAAAAGAAGGTGCTCTTTGTTTTTAATTATTATATTAATTGTAATTAGTTGTTACAAATTATAGAACTACCACCCTATTAATCAGAGACTTTTCTATTTGCTCAGTCTCTAAATTCCTAAACTTTCTTAGCTGGGATAAGCTACACATAATGTAATGGAACTATTGTTAAAGAATTGCTAAGGTGATTAAATGCTATTATAGCCTTACAAGCTGTACACAAAAGCTGCTTTGTGTCATGCAACAGTCATAGAAGCTTCCCACAACCATAAAGGTTTCTGGCAGTATGGTCATGATGAATGCCACTGAATAAAATGGAGAAACTATCCTCAAGGACATTAAACATGCAATGAGAACTGTTGATAAGGAATTACTTGCTTGTGTGAATGATCTATGATGGGAAACAGGGCTTCTCCACAGGAACATCACTTCTCACTATGAAGGAAGAGGAGGAGAAGAAGCTTCAGAATCCAAATTAATTCACATAAAAGCAATGTACAATACCTCAAGAACATTAACTGTGGTTACCTTTTTAAACCTTATAATTACAATGGCAAAGTTATCAACACACATCAAAGAATTATCTTTTGGGTTTAGTTTTGTTTTTGGTAAGCAAGGGTGTTGTCTCTCTGGCATGCAAACTTCAAACACAGACCCATTGAATTACTTATAACAATAGTCATGCCATGTGTAAGATCAGTGTGCTATGAGTTCTCTATAGGCACTAAATGTCAGGAAATCATCTGGTAAGGAGATATCAATTGGCTTCCAGATGTGTGGACTACAACTCCCAGAAATTTCCAGTTAACAAAGATATTGCTGAGAAGGTTGGAAGCAGAAGTGTGGTTGCTCTAGTGGTTAAGGCACCAGGCTAGAAAGTGGGAGACCTAATCACACCTTAGTCATGAAAGTCAGCTGGGTGATTTGGGGTCAGTCCTCTCTCTGAGCCAAATTTACCTCAGGGTTTTGTTGTGGGGACAATAGAAGGAATAAGGTGTGTTGAATATGAATGCTGCTTTGAGTTGCTTGTAAAAATAATAAAGGCAGGATACAAATAAAATAAATAAATAAGCAAATTGGAGAAGGCTATGTTTTACCCATAATGGAAACCTGTACTGAGCAGTAATTGTTAACTTAGGATTCCCAGCATATTTCATCATTGGCCAAGCTGGTTGTAGCTGTTGGTCTATGGACAGTCAGAAATTTCTACCCTTTGTATTATGCATAGCTCTGTGAATCAATGCTTTGTGCAAAACCATCACCTATATCAATATTTTAGTTTTATTTATTTGGTAACCATCTATGAATCTCACAACAGAAACCTATAATGAAGGTATACCTTTTGCTAATCTGAGGCCAATGTCCGGATTTCGAAAACACATTGAAAATATATCCTGCAATAATTTTGCTCATATGCTCCGTCTGACCACATTCTCTCTCTCTCTCTCTCTCTCTCTCTCTCCCTCTCTCTCTTAAACTGCTTATTCATATTTGCACAGGCCAAAGTGAACTACTCAAACAAAGACTTGCAAAACGTTTACTATGAAAGGCGAATTCTTACAACATTAAACAGAGCACTTAAAGCCTCCTACACTGCTCAGAAGAACTTTTCAACCTTTTCTTTTAACCTAACTAAAAAGACAGCAAAGTAATGTTAATCCTCTTGTTTAGAGTTACACCCATAAGAGAAAAAGAATTCACAGATCAAGATCAAATCCAAGCACTAAAGGGAATTATTTAGCAACGTTTAGGATGGCACCCTATAATTACTGTCAGTGTTATAGGCCAGAATTTTCAGTATGGTTTTTGTTAGAGACAAAATGTAGGCTCCCTCATTTATTTTTCTTCTTGGCCCCACTTCTTGGTTTCATTTTAAATCTCCATCTTTCAGTTTTCAGGTTAGAGTTTAATAACAATAAGGAGTAATTATTTACCAAGCACTTTATCACAGCGGTCAGAGTGCCATAAAAGTATTTGCAAAATACAATAGAATAAAATTAAAGCAACATGAGAAACCATGCAAGGGTTTAAAATATAACTAAAAAAAATAAAGCTTTCAGTACCACAGCACTTGCACTATAAAGGCACCTTCAATTATTTCCCTTTTTTTAACCCTGGGAGAATAGCAAAGGTGGGGTGCGTCTCAGTGAGTCAGGGAATGGCTTTGAAGTATTCATCTGTATCCTTTCCAATGGTTCCTATTTATCAGGGAGCAGATTCCCCCCCTCCTTTTTTTAAAAAAAACCTGACTCTAGTAAAACACTGTTCCTATTTTGCTTTAGGGGAATATAAGGCATTTAAAGACACAAAAAGAAGCACTGGCAACCTGGTATCCTCTAGAAGTTTTAGATTACAGTGCCAACAGTTTGTCACCTTTGACCTTTCTTGTCTGAGACTGAATCAGTATTAAATTTCAAAACATCCAGAGGGTACTATATAATCCTAATGGAAGATTTTCTGAGATGGGGAACCTATTAAAACTGATGCTTAAAATGATTTCATAACCTCTGCCTCTTCAAAAATAAGGGAAAGAAACTTAAAATCCAGTTCTGCACATCTGTGAGATATGTCCCATCGACTAGAATTCTCATCTAACCCCTAAACATCACTTGTGTCCTTGACCATCCCTTCTTTGCTTACCAGCTATGAAATTGGACTTCTATCCTCCTTCGTGGCCATCTTCCGGTGGTGTGTTTGGTGGCCCGGCAGAATTATTGTCAGGCAGGGGTCTGTAGCGGTTGCTGGACCCCCCTCCCGGGCGACAACGGCGGTAATGGCAGCGGCTTGCTGGCAGCCCGGTAAAACTATTGTTGGGGGGGGCTGAAGTGGTTGCTGGACCCCCCCCCTCAGGTGGCAACAGTGGCAGCTTGTCGACGGCGGTTTCGGCCAGCGCGTCAGCCAGCACCACAAGGCCTTCTGGTGGTGTGACCGATGGCCCAGCAAAGACATCATCGGGCAGGGGAAGCCTCGGCTGGTTGCTGGACCCTCCTCCTCCCTCCCTTAGGGTGGTGATGGCACAGCAAGAATGTCGATGGGCATTATGCCTGGAGAAGATCTACCTGCAGATTGAGATTGTCGGGGACCAAGGTGGGTGGCAGCCCCTTGGTCTCTCGTTTGCTTGAGCCCACAGAGCCCGCCTAAGGACTGGGACTTGCACCTTTTATTATCAACTCACTCCTTTTGGCCTGCGCCGATGATTTCCATCTGAATGCTCTGGGACCTGAATCCCTCCTTCCCCTAAGGGCTCTCTTGTATTTACATGTACACCTCGACTCAACTCCGGGCACTGCGGGAGTCCCCCCTCTCACAGCAATGGCCCTCCAAACTATCAAGGGCCTTCCTTGAGGATGGACGTTGGAGCCCTGAGAGGTGGTCCGCGGCCAAGATCAAACTTAGGGGGTTTTTAGTAAAAAAATTTAAGGGGGTTTGGGAGGGAAAATGGGAATGGGGGGGACAGGGGCACTTGGGCCCACCTGGGTATAAGCCCAACTCAGGGGGACTGGGGATCGACCGGGGGAAGGAAGTTCCACTGATAAAGAGCTGTGATATTGACGTTATAAGTGGGAGAGGTAAGTATTTATTTATTTATTTATTTAGATTTATATACCGCCCTTCTCCCGAAGGACTCAGGGCGGTGTATAGATAACATTAAAATTTAACATTGAAAATGTTGGCATGAGC